>JAMLFY010000019.1:3287943-3311943 GCA_030441495.1 Dalbergia oliveri | reverse complement strand
ATAGGAATCCAATGCCAATAATTTGAGACTGTTATTGACAGTACTCTGATGATTGATTATAACCCGTTTGCATGATGAATGGTTTTGTCAATAAATGTTGACAGCTAAACATTGCTCGACGCGAGCCTGTTTCCTGACACTGGCACTGTTGGATACGTATTTTCATTATAACTCTTTCTCCAACTGGTTGGTAAATTAATTAAGGGAACTGGATTAGAAGTTAAAAAAAATTATTATTAAAAGGATGAAAATTTATATTTTTAAAGTATTAAATTTATAATAAAATTTTAAAATTTATCTGTTTTATATCCTTAACCAGTGGCGGTAGTAATTAGTAAAATTCATTAATTAATATTGTCTTCTCGTATGAGCATTAATAGCAATTAATTTAAGTCATAGAGTTCAAATATTTATCATTCTCTATGTGACTCTTAATTAACTATATGCATACGGTACAGCTATATATAGTGTATACCTTGCTGGAGCTAAATTGCAAGGCAAGTCCATCTCAATCCTTTGTTTATAATTCCTAACTTGAGGATCACGGGTTCTAAGTATCACTCTCTGATAGCAACCCTCTTGCTCTACCTATCTCCATTATTGAGAATTGAGACTTGAGAGGTAAATTTAAGTCCGATAGCCCACTTAATTAAATAATACTATATTGTCGCGCCAAGACTGGTTGCTATAAATCAATGATTAATTGTTTGGCTCTCAATTAACTTACAAAAATTCTCAAACTTAATTCGTTTTATATTAATGGTGTTCATAGATTTAGATAGTTGTGTTCAGGTCCAGAATGATCACTTATCGGTAGTAGGTGATCATCCATTTGTAAGAAGGATCTCCTATCCCGAGTAATTTGTGAGGACAGTCATAAAAATTAGCAAATATTGAAAGCCAGAAATGGGATATAAAAACAGAAGATAAAGTTCCAGTTGTGTCTACGTATTTGTCCAGGAATAATTAATTGTGATTGGAGTTTTGACCTAATGTGCACATTGTAGTTCAAGATTGAAGAGGCCCGTTTGGCTTGCCTAATATATGATAAGATATGATAAATTCTTAATATTATTCAGTGTTAGTATATGATTTTGTATATAATATTATTCTCTCTTTATATTATTTATTTTTATTACAAGTGAATTTTTAATAAAAGTAAAATATAATAAAATAATATTTTTTAGTAATTATTTAAATATAAAATTACAAGTATATTATTATTTAAATATTTATTAATTAAATTATATGTATTATCTATACTAATAAATTTTTGTTATTTAAATTTAAATCATACTAAATTTTAGTTATTATTTATTTTTATAACTATTTATTATTTTTAATAACTTATAAAAAGTTAAATACTCTTTTGCTGTTATATACTTTATTATGTTTTAGTACTTTTTATCATAATTATTTAAAAATAAATATTAAATTAAAATATTTTTATTATTACTCCTTACTTTCATATATTAAATATTATTTGCGATTTATTTTAAAAAATGTTATTTAATCATAGATTTTATTATTTTATTTTGATTATTTAATATTTAATATTTATTTATAATTTATAATGTTTAATATTGAATATTATTATTATCTTATTTTATTTAATATTATTTATTTAATAACTATTATACTTGTTATTTATTTATTTATTATTAAGAATTTGTATTTTTATTATTATTTGATTAAAATATAAAATGGGTCTTATACATTAAAAGCTTAATTATCAGATCTCATCCTACCTCTATAGGTTTATTAATTATCCATCATTTAACATATAAAAGAGGTTTGATAGATAAATTTATAATAACATTGTCCAACAAATTAAATAAGTATAAAGAATAAATTATTATGCAATTGGATGTTTTTCCTATCATGTCCTGTATATTATCCCAAACGGACCCAAGAACGCGTTTGCATGAATGAGTATTTTCAAATCTAAATAAATTTAAGATGAAAGCAATTTAAACTTAATTGAATTTCCTTTTTTTTTTTTTGTGATAAGGTGATTATAAAGCAAATTCTTTATGAGCAGAAAAATTATACACATCTCTGGTGGAAAAGAAAAACATGAAAGATACGATTTCAAATCAAGCTAGTAATTGATTAGTATATGTCAAATTGTGCATACGGAGTGAAAAGAACTGCTTTAGAAGATTTTTATGTTGTTCAGATTCAGCTTTCATTCAGATAGTGGTCCAAATTTGAGATAAGTTAGATACAAACAAAAGGGCATAGGATGTAGGAAGTACAGTGGGCTTTATTCGGCGTTTAGCCTCACCAACTAAATAATGCAGAAGGTTACAACTTACACAATATATATATATATATATATGTACACTATCAATCATATCACGTAAATAAATCAAAACGTCGCCATTGATTGGATGCGAGTCTGAATAATTTTCTGTGTGATTGTGACTTGTTGTGCAGAAGATGGGGATGTCGTTATGTCCATATATTTTATAGGTCTGCACTAGCTAGGAATAAACTTTTCTTTGTCTCTGCAAACAGAATATATATGTGATGTAACATTTCCTTATGTATCTGATATTTCTTAATAATAATCATGGAGACCTACACCAATTTTATATATTGAAAGTTATATATTTAATTTTAATTATTGTAGTTTTTTAATATATTAAAGTTACACGATATCCCATAACGACTATTATTAACAACTGATGAAGTGTATAGCTTCTCCTCCTTCCTCTTATCTATATATTTTGAAAAGAAGTTCTGCATATGTCTCTGTCTGATTTCTGTTTCGGACTGCCTCAATCGCGTTGAAACATATGAGCTTGCATGATTGAAAAGATACCTTGACCATGTTGCGACTATCATTTGAATAAAATTTTAATTATTTAAGGAAATATTAAATATTTTAAACAATTTATAATCAAATGAAAGTTGCAATGATTAATTAAAGAAATGTTATTAATAAGTATTGTTCATTCAAAAATTCGATCGTAAGCTTAAAATTTAACTAATACACACACATACAATAAATATGCGAAATTTTTCATTAAAATAATTTTCATTAAAATATTATTATTTAATGTATTTAATCTCTACACTACTTCCTTTAAAATACCAAATCCATTGTAGGAAACACATGCAACGTAACATATCATCCTTTTTTGTGAATTTGCTTCCTCCAATTGCGCACAAGTATGTACATAATAACAATAATTCTCTTCCATAAGCTAAATAAATCAAGAACTAAGTTTTATAAAATTGATTGTAATTTAGATTAGGGTAAGTTTTATTTGAGAAAAATAAAATTAGATATGAGAAAAATTAAATAAATTTTAAGAGTTTAATTTTAGTATATTAATCATATATATTTTTTTAATACTATCATTAATCAAATATTTATTTATATAAATTTTTAAGTAATAATATGAGAATTAACTATATTTGTTAATGTGATACACAAATTTGATAACAATATATAGTTTTAGATATCAATTAGTCAAAACAAATTTTTTGACATCAATTTAATTGGATCCAACAAAATTTTTCACATCAATTTTAGTACTAATATTTTTAATTTCAATATTAATTATTTATTTTATTGAATCACCATTTTGATAAATAACGAATGACAAAAGAAATATATTAAGATTGAATTAATGTCAAAAAGAAAGAAAATGTTAAGACTGAATTGATGTAAAAAAAAATTATGATAACATTAATGTAAAAATTTTATTAGTATCAAATTGAAAATATTATAGGATCAAAAAGAATTTTACTCTCTTTTTTATTATTATATTGTCAATGTTTTAAAATCAAATCTATTTAATTTTTACAAATATATGAAACTTAAAATATATGATATTTAAAGAAATTTGAAAGTTCAGGAGTATTTATTGTATATTAGTTACAAAGCGACCCAGGTCAGCGAGAAGCCGAAAAAGTATTTAAATTACAAGAAATGATGTATACAAAACTTTGAATTTGTTTAGGTTTTTCTTTGTCAATATGTATTGAGTTGGGTTTTAAACTAAATAATTATCTCATATACTTTTAACCATAATAAAAAATATTTTGTTTTTCAAGTAAAAGTAGAAATTAACTTATGAATGACATTGATTCATTGCGTTCATATGCTCATATATATTGCCATCTGTTTAATATATAGTGGCGATTACGTCAAAGTTGTCAAACGAGTTGCTTGGCAAATGATTAGCATACTTTTCCTTTGCTGTGGTCTCAAACTCTTAAATAATTAATTTATTAGTTAAATTTAATCTAAATCTATATTGTTATTTTATATATATGTGTATATATAATTTAATTTTATGCATGATTAATATAATTTTTTTCTTATAATATTATTTAACATATTGTTATATCATTTAAGGTGTTGGCTTTTAAATAATCTAGAAAAATATACATATGAGTGCGATACTGTGAAAATTTTATATTTATATTAAAATTAATTATATTATACTATTTATTTATTTATTTTATAGATATATATTATTCAGTTTCCATCCACCAAAAAATATTATTCAGTTTCCGTAGAAAATATGTTGCTCGTGTTATTTCTTATGACCAATCATATTTGAGGTCTTTATACGTGATTGCGGATGCTTATGCTTGTAGAAATCAATTTTCTACCTTTTCAAGCTATCAAAAGAATCTTTCGATGTGGTTTCGTTTATGTTTGTTTTTCATAATTTTTATTTTCAAATTGTACCAGATTATATTATTACACTAAAATGACATAAAGTCTTAAATTGTAGGGCCCGAATCATTCACACATTTCAGAGAAGCAATCGACTCATTCCCAAATATCAGTTATTTTAGGTGCACTGCGCGTGAAATTCATTATGAAGATGGTGGATTTCCCCTTCATATTATTATTTAAACTAATAAACGGCATACCACATTAGCTTTGTTGACAAATAGGAATAGCTCTGGCTTGTGACAAAGCTACCGGTACCTTTAATGTACAACGTTATCTCTAGGGACTAAATTATATTGTGATAAAAAAAATTTATTAAATTTCATATATAACAGTGTATGTGTTGAACGCTGTGTATCAAGCTTTTGTTTTCAAAAATTATATTTTAACATCTAAAAATAGGGTTTAATACACTCACCTATTACTATTGCATAAAATGACCTCCATTAAATCAATAGCTATTATTTTAATACCTAAAGTGGGACAATTAATAATAGAAAAGAAATGATTTCACATATCCTTATTTGAGAGATATTTATGTTCAAATAATAATCACCTTGTGTTCAAACTTCAAAGCCTTTTTTCTTTTTTCCTCTATTTTCTTGTATATCGTCTCAATAATTAATTACTAGAGATAACAATGGAGAGTAAAGCACATTAATCTATTCTACTTGACCTATAATGTATCCTTTAAAATAAGTTCACTTGCCCTTAAGTACCATGCATGTAGGAGTGTTTAAAATTGAACCAAATCAACAAACTTAGGACATGAATATGAAAAATTGTAAAAAAAATACTAATACATTGACCCATCAAAAACCCAAAGATATCCCCTTACCACAAAAATTAAGGGACCATTTGACCCATTAACAATTGAAGATAGTGATACCCATCCAAAAATGAAAGCCTGTTACCCATTACCATGTTCAGTGGCTTCCAACTTGGTGATCATCACCATAGGACACAAGTGGGGGAAATGAAGGGAAAGTGAGGTGAGAAAATGTGAAGTTGAGAAACAAAAAGGGATCAATAATGCTAGTTTTGAATAAAGCATAATAATAAAAAACAATCATCAAGATTAATTATACCAACTTACACGTGTCCCTGGACAAGTTAGAATACAGCCTTAGGTTTCTTGGATCCACCGTGTTACTTGAAAGTCTCGGATGTGTGAAGGGTCAAGGGATGTAGCTTGGGTGCTTGCTGCATAATTCCTTGAAGACCTTGCCGGAGTGAGCAGGTGAGCCAAAAGGCTCGCTGGAGTGAGCCTCATTCGCCAGCGAAGATAAGCCTCAAAGAGCCCCTTCTGTTATACCGCCTAGCAATAGCGTTGATGTCAGGATAGTGTTGAACGAAGTAGTTTCACTAAAAGAGCCCCCACGCCCCTTTTTAAACCCTATTCCAGCTCCCCTCCCCCATATTGAAACCCTTCTTCCCCAACTCTCCCTAACCCCTCCTCTCTCTTTCTCCCCCATCAAATCCTCTTCTTCCAAATTCAAAGTAAGGGTTTGTTAGTTTTTGCTATCTTCTTCCTCTCCATTTCATGTTATATGTTAATTATATTTTGTTTTATTATTGTTAGTTCTTGCTTCCAATATTGAATAGTTATTTTAGAGTTATCTAATAAGGTGATTAGAATTTGATCATGAGCCTATGTTGCTCAAAATAGTTGTTGTGTCATTCCAGCTCTCAAATCAAGTTAGTAGTGCCCACATACTCCTGGCTTCAACCTGCAGTGGTTAAACTCAGCCTTAGTTTTAAGCATTATGAGTATGTTTTATGCATGATGATTGTTAATATGAATTTAGAGATGAAAATATGATTATAAACGATTTTGCAAGTATGGCAAGCTAGTCAAAGATTATGATTTTGAGTATAGCATGAAAATATGTTTTAGAAAATTATGGGCCCATGAATTGCTTTATTTGTATGTGATGAAATGTTTTATGTTCTCAAGAAGCAATTTATTGGAATTTATGATTTAACAAAAATTATGAAAGTTTTCAACGCGTTTTATGTTTTAGATATATTGTTATGTTTTTAGATATTTTAGAGAGCTTTTAGAATATTAAAGAGTTATTATTAATGAATATATAGAACAGTGGTTTTAGCTTTTGAATACAAATGTTATTAGGATTTCAAAATTTATGATTATAACCTAGTGTTTTGAACTATAATTTTAGATTTATCAAGTATATGAAAAGTTATGTTAGCTTAAGATTTGAGACTAATAATTTTAGTCTATGTATGTAAGAGATAGTATAATTCAATATAATCATAGCACCATTAATTGCACATATTCTGGAGGTTCTAATTGGAATGCCTACAAATCAGTTATCTCGGCAATTATCACTATAGTTATGCTAAGTCAGATTACTAGAGTTATATGAGTTCATAACTCTTAGTGTGAACATCTCATTTGTTGAACCCATAAAACAAAAAAAAAAGTTTATTAGCACATTTAAATGTTGTTATTAGAAGACTCATGTTGTAATTTTATTCTTATGTGAATTGAAATCATTTAATTTGCTATAGTTCTTTATTATTTGTAATCAGAATTCAATTTAAATTTTTTATCTAGATTCATTTTACCATGGTTTTACATTTCTGTTCATGTGCATAAAAATGAAATGAAAAAAAAAACCCAATCCATTACACTCCATTGCATTTTATTTTACAATTAACAATAAAAGATAAATAAGAGGAGTAAGAATGTTACGACTTCCTAGTTTTTTATCTTCAAGTTTCATTCCCTGCCAAATAAAACATGACCCGTGAAGCCATGGGGAGGGAATGTCATGTTCTCCATCATCATTTGGGTTGCAATCAAATTCCTTCTGGTGTAGCTCATCCTGAATTGCTATCCCAATCACAGCCACCCCACTAACCCCCTGCCCTCATGCCTTACCTTCCTTCCTCCTTAGACCTAACGGCTTCCCATTCGTATGATTAGCGCCATCACCGGCACTGTGCCTTTCGCCTAAGAAACCAGGCTCTGCCTCTCCCTTTGCATGCCTCCTCACCTCCTCCAATCCTCTTTCCTCATGCATCCATTTTGTGCGCAATCCCCCTCGCTCTCTTCTCGCTCTATTCTTTTCATTCCTGTGTGCCCAGCACCTTGCCCAGTTCACATGCTCCCAAGCCAAGTCCTTCAGCCTTTTTCTATGTGTCCAAGTCTAATTTTTTTAATTTGGCTTTTTACTTCTGGTGCCCGTTAATTGTTGGGCTATGAGTTTGTGGTTTGTTTTAAACAAAAAGCCATCCTACATGATGTTGATCTATCCTTCTCTATTTGATGTTTAAGAATTTGACTGTGTTGAGTCATTTTTAGAAACTTGGGCTTGGACTTCTAACTTTCATTTTTTTTTTACCAAATGTGTTTCCGTGGCTAAAAAATGTCCTTAGTATGCCTTTTTTTCTTTATCATTTTTTCAAAAAAAAAAGAGAGTTCGTGACCTTTTAGTGATTTTTTAAATTACTTAGAATTAGTTTAAGGGAATGTATTTGTTATTGATTTAGCTATTTATTTGAATTTTTTGTGCTTTAAAAAATAAATAAAATAAATGGTAGTTTTAACCATTTATGTTTCTTTTAATTGTGATTATTTTGTTTTATTGTGTTTTATCTAAGTTTAACATGTTTATTATTTACTTATAATTAACTTCTTTTAGTTATGTCGAAATTAGTGCTTGTCATAAAAAATGTTTTCTTTTTATAATAATAAGAAAGAATTTCTTTTGGATTTTTTATTTATTTATTTATGAATAATTATAAATAATAGTGATTGAGTAGCAAATGTTATCTTCAATTGTTGAATTACAAGAATTTATTGAGTGGCCAGGTGCTAACTTAAATCCTACTCAAGTGCGAATTTTGTTTTAAAGAAAATGCTACTTTGAAAAATGTTTATTGAAATTAAAATCAATCAACGCACAATTATTTTCAACGAACTACGTGACTTTGAATTCCCCATCTAGGAATATTAGGAGAACCGATTGACCCCTGTCAAGTCAAAATTAAATTTTTGTCTTATTTGTAAATTTTTTTTATGAGATATTTTATTTAATTTAAATAATCGTTTCTTAGGAAATATTTTATTTCAAATAAAAAAGGTTAATTTAGCCGGACTTGCTTGTAATATTCTGGACATCTGAGTTGTGACAGCTTGATGTTCCAAATTTTCTTTAAAATATGTTCTCTTTTATATTTTATTTTACTTTGTAAAAAATATCAAAATAAATTTTTATCTTATTTGTAAATATTTATAATTCATAAAAGATTTTCATTTCACATATATTTAGTTTAAATTTGTTACTTATTTGTGAAATATTGTATTTTGAATAAAAATGTTAATTTAACCGTGACGTTGTTAACACAGTATTTTGAACACCTGAATGTGACAGCTTGGTGTTCCTCAATTTATTTTTAATTTTGTTGTAAATAAAAATATAAAAATGAATATTTTGAAAGGTTATTAATAATTTGCACAAATCAATTAAGGTACCGTCTAAAGACGGGTGTATTAGGGTGCGTAGGATTAAAACCCTACCTTCCCTATGCATAACGACTCCGAGCTCAAGTCTGGTTTCAAAGACCAAATTTTTTAATAAAATTTTTCCATGTTTTCCCAATTTAAATAAACTTGGTGGCGACTCCAATTTTAACAAATTAATTTTTCGCCGCCCGCGATCCCTTTGCAGATGGCGACTCCACTGGGACTTCTGAGAGTCAAGCCTAAATAATTGATTGTGCACATTATTATAACTTCTTTTTAGTTTATTTTATTTTATTTTTTTTTTATATTTATTTTTATATTTTTATCTTGTTATTTTCTTTTTATGCTAGAATTTTGTCAGCATTGTTTTATTTCTTTGTGACAACCATAAGGTAGATGACTTTTATTTGTTTTTTTAATGAAAACTTTAGGGTAGGCGACTATTGTTGGTTTTGTATATTTGTTGTTTGTATTTATTTTGCAGGTATTTTACCATGGGTAGTTATAGGATTCCAGGTTTGTATGCTCCCTTCACACACAACACTCACACATTTATCACACACGAGTGGGGCCCTATACCGGGTCTGAGTGCAACTTGAGATAGGTAAGAGATTGTGTAGTGGTAGCCATTTTGGATGTACATCCTGTTGGTTATTGCGAAAATCTCGTCTAGAGTGTGACTTTTCGTGAATGTCCTACATCTAGCGGTTCACCTCCTTGGATAACAAAATGAGCCTTTAACTCTAGAGACGTAGAATCCTAGATCATAGACCTACCTGGTGAAAGTGCTCACAAAATAGAACAACCATAGGACCATAGTTCTACACCCATATTTTACCTCAAATAGGACACAAAGGGAGCATACCTTTTCTTTAATTAATTTGTTTATTTTATGTACATAAATTCTTTAACATACAAGTGTTTATTGCCTTTTTATATAATAAAAAACTCACTTTTTCTTCGTTGCTACAAAGGTTTGTTAGAGAACAATATTGAAGTCTTGTTGTGAGTATCTAAAAATGGAAGCAAACATGAGACCAAACAATCATGAAGAGAATTGAAAAGACTTTGCAACTCAAAACCAAGAAACCTGAAACAGAAAGCCTGAGATCCTTGAGTCGCTGAAAGCACCACAACGTCTTTCTCTCACAGAAATATAAAAATCTTGACCTATTAGAAGTGGAAATACAGTAGAGGCAATCACACCATTGGCCCAGGACTATGATCCTCCACTCGATGCTTCACCTTTCAAGATTTTCAGTTGGCACCAACCCTTGAAGAATTTGAACGAATCCTGGGTTACCAGCTAGGAGAAAAACCTTACAATTACCAAGGACATTATGCTTCTTTGCACACTATAGCAAATGTCCTAAAGGTAAATGTAAGAAATTTGCATGAAGCCCAGAAATGTAGAAATGGGACAAAGGGATTCACAAGAGATTATTTGGAGAAGCATTTAGCTTAGCTTAAGCCGAAGATTGGGACACTTTTTCAGATGTGTTGACCCTCACCATTTATGGCACCGTCTTGTTTCCCAATATTGACGGTTTCATAGATCTTGCAGCAATTGATGTGTTCCTTGCTAGAAAGTTTCATGGTCACAATCCTCTTCCCTCCTAAGATGTCTCCTGTTCCTTGGATTTTTGTCATGAGAGGAATGGTAAGAGAATTTTGTGTTGTTTACCAATACTATATGTGTGGGTTACACGCACATCTTCCAAAGAAATTACAAGGCATCTTGTCCCCTTGATGATCTAAAAATGCATCGTATCAAGAAGAAAAGTGGGCGAGAATGGGCTGAAGACCTGGTTAAATTGAATGAAAAGGTGATTCCATGGTACCCTTGGTGGGAAGATGGGCGACCTTGATTTAAGTGCGAGACTTTCCAAATGTACCCCTTATGGGTACTCGAGGATGTATAAATTACAATCCAGCATTGGTGTTGCGCCACTGGTTACCCCATGATGGACCGCTTTCAAGCTCAATTACTCCATTTGTCCTTTATTACCTAGATTCCCATGACGTTAGCCTACTACGGAAGGTCCGATTTGCTTGGAACAACGTCATTGAAAAGGAAAAGAATTGGGAGTTAGGAGCTGTGCGGTAAAAGAAAATTACCGCCAATGGGTGAAAAGTAGAGCTCAAGAGGTCAAGTTGCCATTCAGAATCTTGACAACAATTATTCCTGACAAGACATCGGCCTTGCATTCTGATGAAAATGAAGAAATCAAAGAAATGAAAGAAAGGTTGGACAAGGCTAAACAAGAAAAGGTACAAGTGGAGTTCGAGTTGAAAAACGCTCAGCATGATTATGCAACTTTAAAGCGAGAAATTGCTGAAAAAGATCAGATTCTAGAAGGGACCAGTAAAAAAATGGGGCAGGAACACATGGTAAAGACCAAAGAATGTTTTGAAGCTGCCAATAAAGAACTAAAGCTTCGAAGGCAAGAACGTGATATGGCAATAACTGAAAATCAGCAACTAAAGGAGCTACTTCGAAAGGCCAAGATTGTTGAGAAAGCCGCGCTAGCAAAAAGGAACAAATGAAGCAACAAATAGAAGAAATGAGCAAGGAATATCAGAGAAGCCGAGGAATTAAATCAACACATGAAAAATGAGATCCTAGTATCAAGCCCCTAGGAGAAGAAAAGGAAAAAGTTGCAAATTTGGATCTTGAGGTGCAACACCAAGATCATGTCATTCATGAGTTGAAGATTCGTTTTTCGAACTTAGCAGGTTGGCTAATGCGGCAATAGAAGACGTTCCAAGACACTTAAAGCTGCTTAGCAGGAAATCATCCCTTTTGAAACCCAATGAAATTAGGCTTTATTGGCTATTGTAAGGACTTGATTGGGAGAATGAAGCAAATAATCGCGGAAGACGTTGAAGACACATAAAGGCTTTTCTGTATTTATGATGTATTTCCTTGAATGGTTGTATGAAAAATGATGATTATGATAAATGATAAATAAAAGAATGGTTGCTTCTTATTGTGTTGGTCTCATGGCAATAGCTATAACTTAGTACCTTTGAACGAGACGTTCTGGAAACAGTTATCATCAAAGATACTCACGTCAAGACCAGATATATTTGCCGCTCTCTAACAAATTGCAATATTTTTTCTTTTCACTAATTCTTTTTTCTTTTTTCTTATTAATAAAGGTAAAACTGTGTCACAATTGGGCGCCCAAGGAAGGAAGATACCGATCTAACTCGTATTCACAATACCAGAGCTCGGACTAAGATGGCTTGTGGTAATCATGAACCAGGAAATGCTTCGACCAAGTAAAAAATTTGAGCATGGAAGTTGATGAAGTGAGAGGGAAATTGAATGAAATGTCAAATAACCAAGCAAAGATGGAAGAAATGATGAGAGCCATGAAGGAGTCCTGGATTTATTAGGAGCTAATCCAAAGAGACATAGTGACTGCGTCAAGGGGTACAACCAAGCACTGCAATGGTAGCCATACCGGGAACATCAAATGTGGCTGTAAATGTCACTCAAGGGGTGAACGAGGGGATGAAATTCTGAATAACCTTCATGGACAGCCACCACCAACAATGCCATTGGTGATCCCAATTGGGGAAGGCTATCGCCCATTAGAGAACATTCATACTGGACAGGCACGGGCATGCTACCCCGTTTGGGAGCCACCTCATGTTGTCATCCAAAAACAACCATTTTCCTCAGAAAATAGCCGTCCAAGATGAATAAAGACAAATTCAGAGAAGAATGGATGAAGAAGATTCAGGATCAAATTAAAGCCATTCAGGGACCTAACACCTATGGTTATGTGGAAATTGAGCAACTATGTCCTCCTAGATCTGATAGTTCCCAAAGACTTCAAGGTTCCCGACTTCTCAAAATATGATGGGATCGGCAATCCTTTGTTCCATTTGAAGAGTTACTTACTAAAATGGCGATATGGTCCAAAGATGAGAAGTTTCTCATTAGCTTTTTCCATGAAAGCTTAAGTGGTCCTGCTTTAGAGTGGTATATTCAGTTAGACCATTCTAAAATTTTGTTGGAGAGAATTGGTTGATCAATTCATGAGTCAGTACAAGTTCAATATGGAAATAGCACCCACGCGTGAGCAATTAAGCACAATGCAAAGGAAGAAGGAGGAGTCATTTAAACAATATGCTCAAAGATGGAGAACTTTAGCCGCTAGTGCAACCGCCACTCATCCCTTCTGAAATGTGTTCGTACTTTTTGGGACCTTAGGATCTCCTTATATTGGGACAATGGCAGGAGCAGCATACAAAGATTTTTCTAAGCTAGTAACCGAGGTGAAAGAATTGAGAGTTTGGCTAAAGCGGGAAACTTCCTATGAGCAATGAGGACACGAGAAGAGGATTCCCGCCTAGGAAAAGAGGCGGAAGTAAGTTATGTGCAAGGTCAGCAACCTTTCATTCCAAGATATACCTCGACACGGCCAAGACCCCAAATACCATCCATCTCTCCTTACCCACTATACCAAGTCACTCCAAATGCAAATACAATTCCATACCACCAACCTCAAGTCAATAACATCCATATACGCCCATACCAACCAGCTCGCCCAACATACACCTACAACCCAACCATACATCCTCAGAATCACCCAAATACCACAACACCACGGCCTAATACCCAAAACCAAAGTCGTTCTCGATTCCCAAACTTACCACCTTTCCGAAACTATCCATCTCAAATGCTGATCTTTTTCAACGACTAGTTGATGCTCATCTCATGATCCTGTGCCCATTAGAACCACCATACCCAGCTTGGTATAACCCAAACTTAACTTGCAAATATCATATGGACATAGCAGGACATTCCATCGAGGATTGTGAAGGTTTCAAGACGGAGTGAAGAAGCTAATTGCTTGTGGGAGGCTGGATTTTCAAGAGGAGTCAAAACCAAATATTGTCCATAATCCAATTCCAAATCATGAAGGAGGAGGTCGAGTAAATGCTTTGGAGGTAGAAGAACCACTGATCAAGAAAGTTTTGAATCTTCAAACCCCTATGCAGAAAATTTTTATCGGCTTGAAGGAGGCTGGTTACAATATACAGCACCCCTGACAATGGAGATGAGAAACATGATGAGAAATCAAGTTGTGCATACCATTGTGGAAGTTCTGGGGCATGATATTGAGGACTGTTGGGATTTCAAGGTTCATGTACAGGGATTGCTTAACTTGGGTGTTATACAAGCAAAAAAGAAGCAAAATGTCTTTGAGGAGGTGAATGTGATCGAGCGTTTTGTACTTCGAGTGCCTCCGCTTAATCAGGCGCCAAAGCCAGAAAGGTAGTGATCACTGTGAAGAAACCTACACCCTTTGTGTATGAGGACACACATGCCGTACCTTGGAATTATGAGACCAAGGTTGAAATGAAAAGTGACATAGGACCTCAAAAGCTCAAGGAGGTGAGGAAGTGACCAGTATCATGGAGGTAAAAGGAATAACAAGAAGTGGAAGGGTGTATGGACCCAAGGAGTTGGAAAAGGGAAATTTGTTGAAGAAGGAATGTAGAAAAAGGTTTAGAGTCGGAGAAAAGAAAAAGAGGAAGAGGAAGAAGAGTTCCTTAAAATCATGAAACAGAGCGAGTATGATATTTGGAACAATTAAAGAAGACTCCTGCTAGAATATCTCCCGTCACTAATCTTGTCCTCTGAATCTCATCAAAAGGCAATATTGAAGGTCCTGAAGGAAGCCTATGTCAAGCCCGACACTTCATTGGAGAACATGATAAGTATGGTGGATCCAGTGAAACGTGTCAATATGATCACATTCTTAGATGAAGAAGTGATATCACGGGCTAACCCACAAGCGCTACATATAACCCTCAAATGCAAAGGCCACATAGTGCCTAGAGTCCTTATTGATGGAGGATCAGGGTTAAATGTATTACCACTGTCCACTTTGAAACAACTATCAATGAGTGTGGATGATATATCACCTCAAGTGATGGTTGTAAAAGCTTTTGATGGAGCTACAAAAAACATTCTAGGTGAGGTGGTGTTGCCACTAGAGATTGGGCCAAGCAAATCAGAAGTGTTATTCCAGGTGATGGAGATTGGCTCAGATTATAACATGTTGCTAGGAAGACCGTGGATTAATGATATCCGTGTCCCTTCAACCTTGCATCAAAAGGTTAAATATATTGAGGATTTCGTCACAATCCATGGAGAAAGGGACATCATTGTATCCAAACCAGTCTCACTACCATATGTGGAGAATGTGGAGTCGATAGACAATAACTTGTGGCATAGCCTGGAGTTGGTGAAGCCCGATATGAATGCAGTGGGTCCATAATGAGAATGTTAATCAAATAGTGGCTCATATCATGGCTAAGAATGGATACCTACATGGTAAGGGGTTAGGACCACAGTTGCAAGGTATTAGAATACCTATATTGGTCTCCAAGAAACCTAATCGATTTGGTTTGGGATATAATGCACCGTTAGAAGAGGAAATGGATGACATGGCCCTCCAACAGGAGAAACATGAGAAGAAAATAAAGCAGATCCCTCACTTGAAGGAGACATTTCCTAGTCCAGCTGAAGTGATTACAGGTGGAAAAGTTCATTCCCCTTGCCCGTCTCACCATCAACACCTTGGACATAGAGACAACTGAAAGAGCAACAAGATTTATGCTGCCAACAATGATGAAATGCTAATGACTGGAAGTTGAAGCTGTTGATGTTATTGCTGCAAAGTAATTATTTGTGTTGTATTAGTAAAGGCTATTTATGCTACTTGAAGACATCATAAATAAACTTGTGTGTTTATTCAGCAATATTTTTTCCTATTCCCACATCTTTTATATTTCTTGGTGTCTTTCATTCTTCTTGTTTCAATCCTCTATTTGCTTTCTCTTTATCATTTTTAGCTCATTAATTTTATTTTTCTTATTTTATTTTGCATTTTCACTATCCGTTTTGGCCTTCCAACCCACCACAATTGCTTTCCAGGAACCTAAATGCTATAGAAATTTTGCCTCATGAAAGGGAATTTGAAAACTCGTCAATTGGTTCTCTTGCTAATTGATTGTGATAGCTATGAATCTGAAAGATCAAGAAATTGTTGGGCAATTTTCAGACTTATTGGAACATACAGAAAAGGGATTTGACTTAGACAATGAGGTGATCGAGCGATTAACATGGGCATTGAAGAAGAAAAGGAGCTGAAAATAGTGGAAAATCCAGAACGCTCAGAAATGATTGCATTGTTCAAAAATACCTGGATGTCTTTGCGTGGTCCTACCATGATATGCCGGGTTGGATCAAAATAGCTTCACATAAGATTCCTTTATATGGGAGTTGAACGAAAAGCAAAAGTTGAGAAGGATGCGGCCTGAAATGTCATTGAAAATAAAAGAGGAGGTGACTAAACAGCTAGAGGCCGGATTTTTGGAGGTGTCAAGACACACTGACTGGGTGGCTAACATTGTGCCCGTGCCTAAAAAGGATGGAAAAGTTAGAATGTGCGTGGATTATCGGATCTAAACAAAGCTAGCCCAAAAGACGATTTTCCACTCCCTCACATTGATGTCCTAGTCGATAATACAGCTGGAAATCACCGTTTTCATTTATGGATGGGTACTCAGGGTATAATCAGATTCCATGGACGTTCACGACAAAGGAAAAACTACTTTCATAACGTGGGGAACATTCTGCTATCCAGTCATGCCATTCGGATTGAAAAATGCGTGCCACCTACCAACGTGCCATGGTTGCATTATTCCATGACATGATGCATAAAGAGATTGAAGTGTATGTGGATGACATGGTCGCCAAGTCTAAAGAGGGAGAAAGTCATGTAACGTTCTACAAAAGTTGTTTGAAAGGCTCAGAAAATATAAGTTGCGGTGAACCCGAATAAATGTGTCTTTGGAGCGTCTACAGGGAAATTGCTCGGATTCATTGTCAGGAGAGAGGGATAAAGGTAGATCCAACAAAGTAAAGGCGATCCAAGATGCCGCTCCCGAACCGAAAAGGAAGTGAGAAGTTTTCTTGGGAGGCTCAACTACATTGCTAGATTCATTGCCAATTTGACTAGCACTTGTGAGCCGATATTCAAGCTGTTAAAACACAACCTGGAGAATGGAATGAAGAGTGCCAAGAAGCCTTTGACAAAATAAAGGCTTATTTAGTAAAACCTCCAGTTTTGCCCCACCTATACCAGGTCGTCCTCTAATATTGTACCTCACAGTGTTGCCCACGTCACTTGGGGCAATGTTGGGACAATATGATGAGTATGGAAAGAAGGAACAAGCTATTTATTATCTGAGCAAGAAGTTTAATGACGTGAATCCCGCTATTTGGCAATTGAGAAGACCTGTTGTGCATTAGCATGGGCCTCTAAAAGGCTGAGGCAATACATGTTATACTACACTACTTGGTTAATCTCGAATGGATCCATTGAGATACATATTTGATAGTCCCCATGTGTCATTGAGAATGTCAAAGTGGCAAGTGATAGTTAGAATTTGATATCAAGTATGTGACTCAAAAGTCTGTCAAAGGAGGTGCAATTGCTGATCACCTAGCTGAAAACCCTTTGGAGGATGGACAACCCACCACAGCTGAGTTTCCTGATAACGAGGTATTGGTGGTGAAAAAGAAGATGTAGAAGAAGAATACATGGAAGATGTACTTTGATGGGGCTGTCAACATGAATGGATGTGGAGTAAGCTGTCGTAGTATCACCGCTGGAAAACAGGACCCATCTCCATCAAATTAGATTTTGAATGTACCAACAACATTGCAGAGTATGAGGCATGTGCAAATGGTTTGCAAGTGGCAATTGACTTGGGAATCAAAGAACTAAAAGTCTTTGGAGATTCGGCACTCATAATCTACCAAGTTAATGGACAATGGCGTACAAAGGATCCCAAATTGGTACCTTATCAAAAGCACTTGTCTCGACTAATTGAGCACTTTGATGATATATCATTTTCTCACTTAACTCGAGATAAGAACCAATATGCGGATGCATTGCGACTTTGGCTGTAATGACTAAATTGGAAGTCCACACCAATGTCCAACCTATCCATGTAGAGGTACAAGATGAACCAGTATCCTGTGGTAATGTAAGGCTGAACCAGACGGTCAACCATGGTATCATGATAGCAGTATATTCAAAAGGGAGAATACCGCTGGGGCAAATGAGATAAGCAAGAAGACAATCCGACGACTGGCTATGTCCTTTTTCTGAATGGGGAAGTCCTTTACAAGAGGAATCATGACACCACTCTCCTTAGATGTGTAGATGCTCATGAAGCTCGAATAATCATGGTGAAGTCCATGAAGGAATTTGCGGAACTCATGCCAATGGACACATGATGGCACGCAAAATCCTAAGGAGTGGTTATTGGTCCACCATGGAGAATGACTGTATCAATCATGTTCGGAAGTGCCACAAATGCCAAATATATGCAGACCGAATCAATGCTCCTCCAGTTCCATTACACAACATGGTATCTCCCTGGCCTTTCTCGATGTGGGGCATGGATGTGATCGGCTCAATTAATCCCAAAGCATCCAATGGTCATCGCTTCATTTTGGTGGCAATAGACTATTTCACTAAGTGGGTGGAAGCTGCTTCATATGCCAGGCATCACACAGAAGGTGTTTCTTAGATTCATCAAGAAGGACATTACCTAGATATGGAATTCCAGAAAGAATCATCACAGACAATGCTCCTAATCTCAATGGTGCCGAAGTTCAGAAATTTTTCAAGACTTTCAAAATCAAGCACCACAACTCAGCTCCTTCAGACCTAGATGAATGGCGCGGTGAGGCTGCAAATAAGAACATCAAGAAAATCATCGCCAAAATGGTTGTGAACTACAAAGATTGGCATGAGATGCTACCATATGCTTTACATGCATATCGTACCAACATACGATCAAGCACGGGATGACTCCCTTCTCATTGGTATATGAACAGAAGCTGTATCCCCATAGAAGTGGAAATCGTCATTAAGGGTTCTAATGGAGGCTGAACTAGAGGAATCTGAATGGGTGAAGGCTCGATGTGAACAGTTGAACATGATAGAAGAAAGAAGATTGGCAGCTATTTGTCATGGCCAATTGTACCAAAGTAGGATGGCCAAAGCTTTTAACAAGAAAGTTCGTCCTAGAGATTTTTATCCGAGATTTGGTTCTGAAGAAAATTCTCCCGAACCAGGAGGACGCACGGGGAAAATGGGCTCCAAGTTATGAAGGTCCTTACATTGTCAAACAAGCACTCTCAGGTGGAGCATTGATTTTGCAAAACATGGATGGACAAGAATTGCCTAAACCAATCAACACTGATGCAGTCAAAAGGTTTTATGCTTGAAAAGATGCTAAAAAAAAGAAGGAAAAATACCCGTTAGGTTGAAAACTCGAAAGAGCGGCCTAAGCAAAAATTAGGGAAAACAAAAAGAGCTCGTTAGGTTGAAAACTCGAAAGAGCGGCCTAAGCAAAAGTTAGAGCAAAGCATCATCTCAAGCAATCTACACTTGGGGCAATTTTTGGTGATAAGTTCATCCTTGAGCAAAGCAGGCTGGGCTGAAGCTGGGGGCAGTCTTAGAGAATTAAGAAAAGGAAAGATTGAAGGCTCAACAACGGAAGCAATGGTTATAGCATCCAATTCGCTGTGAGAAATCAATTGAATGAGTCACAAAGAACTCAAACTGGGGCAAAATTTTCATGTCTTTCACAATCCTATCTTTCATTTTTGTGGTTGTCTCTTTCCAAATATTTTGTCATCCAATACACCAAGCAATAAATATGTCCATTCAGTTAATTCTTCCACTTTCTCTTTGAATGCATGTTTATTTACGATGTCTAGTAGGATATATTTAAGTTTAAATTATACAACCTAACAATGTTTATAGCAATACATCAATGACTAGCATCACACCAAGAGAATTCAGAAGCTTAATTAAGCTTGCAGAAAGCAATCATCATCCTTTAAAGGGAAAAGAGAAAAGAAGAAAGAATGGAAAGAAGTGGGTAAAGTTAAGAGGAAGAGAAAGTTTTATTTGTGCAGAAAGTCCAGCTGAATTACGAGTTTGATCGGTTAAAGTCTTCCTCGAGGCTTGATTTGGTGGTTAGTTCTTCAAGAATATGTCTGAAATAAACTGCAAGTGAGTGATAAATTCATGACTTTTGCATATAACAAAAGAAGGAGCAGTTGAAATTGTTTTCAGCCAATTTACTTAGTGGCCTCAATTCCAATTATTTAGTTGGCCTAGATTGCCACCAATTTATTTCCCGGCCTAGATTGCCATTACTTCACCCGCCAGATTCACTTTATTTTCAGTCGCCTCAGATTGCCAATTTATTTTAGCGGCCTCAGATTGCCACAATTTATTTTCCTGTCGGCTCTAGATTGCCAATTTATTTTCAGTCGGCCTATATTGCCAATTTACTTTTCAGTCGCCTCAACCACTTTATTTTCCAGCGGCCTAGATTGAATTTATTTTCAGCCTAGAATCCCAATTTACTTTTCAGTCGGCCTCAGATTGCCACTTTATTTTCAGTCGCCTAGATTGCCAATTTATTTTTCAGTCGGCCTAGATTGCTACCATTTACTTTTCCTCCGCCTCAGATTGCCAAATTTACTTCCAGCGGCCTAGATTGCAATTATTTTCCAGTCGGCCTCAGATTGCCAAATTTATTTCATGTCGCCTAGATGCCAATTACTTCAGTTGGCCTAGATTGCCAATTTATTTTCAACGGCCGAGATTGTCAAATTTACTTTTCATTGGCCTAGATTGCCACCATTTACATTTCATGTCGGCCAGATTGCCATTACTTTCCAGCGGCTAGATGCCACCAATTTACATTTCATCGGCCTAGATTGCCATTTTATTTTCAGTTGGCCTCAAGATTGCAACCATTTATTTTTCCAGTGGTCAATTGCCATTTACATTTCATGTTGGCCTCAGATTGCCATCTTTTAATTTCCTGTTGTTTGTGGACCAATCCGTTGGTCACAAGGCTTTTTAAATTCCTGGCCTCCCAGTGAATTCCTGCCCCCCATCAACCTTTGAATTTCCTATTGTCTGTTGGTTTTTACATTTCTTGTCATTTGTGAATTTGTGTCAAATTAGTTAGTGTCTTTTCTTTGCATGATTCATACATAGGTGATTTATGAATTGCATAGTTCACATGTGATTTTCTTGAATGTTTAGACTTTTTCAAAGTTAGAATTCAACCTTGCATTTGCATTTCATGCCAAACAAAATCAATGTTCATGTCTTTACTCATTCCTTATGAAGACAATATAAAAACTTAAATTTTTCATATTTTCTTATAAGAAATGAGTAAAGAGGGCAAGTTGAAACCATTTTGTCGAAACCATAAAACAAAAACAAAAGTTCTATTAGCAATTTTAGTGTTGCTTATTTATAGACTCATGTTGGTAATTTTATCTTAAGTGAAATTGCAAATCATTTAAGGTCTTGCCTATAGTTATTATTTGTAATCGAATTCAATTTAAATTTTTTATCTAGATTCATTTTACCATGGTTTTACATTCTTGTTCATGTGCATTAAAAATGAATGAAAAAAAAACCCAATCCATTACACTCATTGCATTTTATTTTACAATTAACAATAAAAGATAAAATAAAGAAAAAAGGAGAAAGTCACGGACTCCTAGTTCTTTTGTTCCAGTTCATTTCCAAAATAAAACATGACCCGTGAAAGCCATGGGGAGGGAAAATGTCAGTATTCTTGGACATCATCATTTGGGTTGCAAATGACAAAATTTTCTTCCGGGTGCTGGATCCTGCAACGGCTACCCAATCACGCCACCATGAAATCTCTTGCCGCCTTGATGCCTCCACCTTCTTCCCTTGTAGTCCACGGCTCTCCATCGTCAGATCAGCGCCACCACCGGCACTGTGCCTTCGCTGTAGAAACCGCGGCCTTCCTCCTTTGCATGCCTCCACTTTCTTTTTATTCCTCTTCCTTATATGCATCCATTTTGTGCGCAATCCCTCTGTCCCTTCTTTTCTGCCTCTCATTCTCTCTATTTCTGTGTGTGTGCGTGAGCACCTTGCCCAAGTTCACATGCTCCCAAACCATCTCTCAACCTTCTCGGATGTCCAAGCTCTAATTTTTTTTAATTTGGCTTTTTACTCTCATGCCTGTTAATTGTTGGGCTATGAGTTGTGTGGTTTGTTTTAAAACAAAAAGTTATCTTACATGATGTATCTATCCTTCTCATTTAATGTTTAGAATTGATGGTGTTTGAGTCATTTTTAGAAACTTGGGCTGGACTTCTAACTTTCATTTTTTTTACCAAATGTGTTTCCTGGCTGAAATGTCCTTAGTATGCCTTTTTTCTTTATCATTCTTTCAAAAAAAGAGAGTTAGTGACCTTTTAGTGATTTTTTAAATTACTTAGAATTAGTTTAAGGGATGAATTTGTTATTGATTTAGCTATTTATTTGAATTTTTTTGTGCTTTAAAAATAAATAAATAAATAGTAGTTCGAACCATTGATGTTTCTTTTAATTGCGATTATTTTGTTTTATTTGTTTTACGCAAGTTTAGCACATGTTTATTATTTACTTAATGAATTAACTTTGAGTTATGGAAATTAGTGTTTGTCATAAAAAAAAAAATGGTTTTCTCTCAAATAAATAATAGAAAGAATTTCTTTTGGATTTTTTATTTATTTATTTATGCAATGATAAATAATAGTGATTGAGTAGCAAATGTTATCTTCACTGTTGTTGAATCACAAGAATTTATTGAGTGGAGTGTTAACTTAAATCTGATTAAGAATTTTGTTTAAAGAAAATGCTACTTTGAAAAATGTTTATTTGTAATTAAAATCAACCAACGCACAATTATTTTCAACAGGTTACGTGACTTTGAATTCCCCATACAGAAAACGTAGGAGGGGCGTTCAAACCCCTGTCAAGTCAAAATTAAATTTTTGTCTTATTTGTAAATTTTTTTTATGAGATATTTTATTTAATTTAAATAATCGTTTCTTTAGGAAATATTTTATTTCAAATAAAAAAGGTTAATTTAGCCGACGGCTTGTTAACCTATATTTGACATTTGAGTTGTGACAGCTTGATGTTCCAATTTTCTTTAAAAATGTTCTCTTTTATATTTTATTTTACTTTTGTAAAAAATATCAAAATAAATTTTTATCTTATTTGTAAATATTTATAATTCATAAGAGATTTTCATTTTCATATATTTAGTTTAAATTTGTTACTTATTTGTGAAATATTGTATTTTGAATAAATGTTAATTTACCGTGAACGTTTGTTAACAATATTTGAACACCTGATTGTGACAGCTTGGTGTTCCTCAATTTATCTTTTGTAATTTTGTTGTAAATAAAAATATAAAAATGAATATTTTGAAAGGTTATTAATAATTTGCACAAATCAATTAAGGTACCGTCTAAGACGGGTGTATTAGGTGCGTAGGATTAAAACTACCCTTCCCTATGCATAACCGACTCCAAGCTCAAGTCTGGTTTCAAAGACCAAATTTTTTAATAAAATGGGTTTTTCCATGTTTTCCCAATTTAAATAAACTTGGTGGCGACTCCAATTTTAACAATTAATTTTCGCCGTTCGCGATTCCCTTGACATTATAGAGTTAAGAATTTAGGGGCTTGCATTTGCTGGTAGAGACATGGCCTTCAACTTTGGTTTTTGACAATCAACTTGACAGGTAGCTATAAGAGACAATAAGTTACGCGTAAAAATGATCGTTAGCCTTTGTACCAAGTTGTCCTTAAGGGCAATCTCAGAGAGAGAGTGGAATCTAATTATGTCTGTTCGATCCT
>JAMLFY010000019.1:3257444-3287443 GCA_030441495.1 Dalbergia oliveri | reverse complement strand
AAAGGAATATAACGTTAGAAGAGAAGTTAGGAGCAATTCGTGCAAGTATTGCAAACCCCAATTTCTGTACGTGTAAAATGACCAAAATGCCCTGAGGTTATTTTACTCGAAAATGAGGATCGTGGGCCCCACCCATCCTCAAGGGGATGTTTTGATGTTAATAAGGGATTGTTTGTGTTATGTGTGTTAATAGAGGAGAAGAATCCTAATTTTGAGCTCCAACGCGCGAAATGACCAAAACGCCCTTGCGGTTTTAACTTCAAATTGCGTGCAACTACCGAACCTCACTAAAATGTGTTAAAAGGTGTTTTTAAGCCATGATTAACCATTGGTTAAGCTCGGGTGGTCTTGGGCAATTTTTAAGTAAAATGACCGTTTTGCCCTGTCTTGTAGTTTTACAAATTTTGAGATTTTTGATTCGTCTAACGAAACCTAAGCAATATTAGGCTCAAATTAAAGCTTATTAAATTCTAATTATTAATCTAGAGTCAAAATTATTTATTTAAATTGATTAGAACCTAAAATTGCTTTAAAACACTCAAATTGCTTACTAATTCACCTAAGCCCTTAACCGTAAATTCTCTAAATTGCATGAATACCTTGCCTACACCTAAATAATACATGGAACACACAAAACCCTCTTCCATGAGGCTGTAATGCACGAAATAATTCAGCCATAATCATCAAAAAATTGCACTAAAACATAATGCCAAAAATCACCATAAAACAAGGAACTTTGAAACATGATTCCATGTTTTAAGCCACCAAACAAGATGATTTTTCCTTCCTTGTCTCCTCCTCAAATTTAGTCAGATTTTCCTCCTCCTCTTGTCCATTTATGAGCTTGAATTCTTCTATAAATAGGCATGCTTAGAAGTCATTAGAGACTTGCTCAAAAATTTCACAACTTCAAGTTTTTCCTAAGCACCAAAACTTTCTTTCTTTCTTCCCCTTGGCTGAAATTCTTTCTTCAACCTTTCAAGAATATTTTCTTTCATTTCACTCCAAGAAACCAAGTTCTCTTCCTTTCCTTCAAATCAGATTAGGTAGGGAGTTGTTTTTAAGTTTATTTCTATGTTTTGCTAAGTGTTGTTCTTGGTTCAAAATGATGATTTCATGGATTTTCTCTAGTTTTTCCATTTGGTTTTCTTCTTCCTTTTTCTTTAACCAATTCGGCCATATGGCCTAGGTGGGACTAAGATGATGGCTTGATGATGAGGACCTTGAAGGTGGGTTGTGAATCCATCACAAGTTAGGCCTCTAAAGCTTGAAAGTTCCACTTGATGCAAAACTTTAAAGAATAATGTTTTTATGATGATTTTATGATCTTGAGTTTAGAATTTGAAAGATGTATTTCTCACTTTGTCTTGTTAAGATATATATATTGAATTTGTATTTCTATAAAGTCTTGAAGGAGCTCTAGTAAAGAAATAAATGAACTTGCATCCATGTTTAAGTTTATGCCTTGCATAATCATGTTTACTTTCTATGTCATCACTAAAATTTCAAGAATGAATAAATGGACTTGCATACTCATGTTTAAATTTCCAAGTTTGCATTTCATGTTTATATTTCATGTTGTCACTTAATCTCTAAAGATAATAAAGAAGTTGCATCTCATATTTATTTTATGTTCTCACTTTATTTTATAATGGCTAAAAGAATCAACGCATGACATGTTTATTTTTATGTCATCACCTAAAGATCCTAGAGCTCAAAGACTTGCCCAAGTATCACAAGCAAAGAAATAAGATTATTGGAGTTAAAGAATTGATTCTTTAAGAAGTCTTGAGATTGGAGCTTAAAAAGATGTAATAATAATTCTCTTCTTCAGGGTAATGCGGATTCCGCGCTCAGGTTTCTTAAGATTCTCTTCTCCTAAGCTTCCTATGCGGACTCGCCATTGTTTCTTGCATCATGTTTATATTTCAAGCTCTTGCATCATGTTTATATTTCAAGCTCTTGCATCATGTTTAATTTTCAAGTCATCACCTTAAATCTTAAAGATAAAGAAATGGATTTGCATATCATGTTTATAATTCCAAGTTATCACCTTATAATGACAAGATTAAAATGAGGTTGCATAGCATGTTTATGATTCTAAGATATCACATAAATCTCTTAAGCTCAAGACTTGCTCCTTTTATCTTAAGTGAGAATTTTAATTATGAAGATTCTTTCAAAAAGAATTAGTTTCTAAAAGAGTTTTAAAGCTTTGCAAGGATTCTACGGGAAACTAATATTTTATGTTCACTTAAAATGTGATTTTATACAATTATATGAGGTTCATGATTCGGCTTCTGATATGAGATTAGTACCAATAAATGATGATGATTTAATATGTTTGAAGTTGTGATAATTATGGTTTATTGCTAAAGGAATGATTCTATGCATGTTAGAGATAAAACTAGCTTCCTAGAAAACCGTAAAAGCAAGATTTCTAGAACTTTAAGAATGAAATTTATGCATTTTGTCCAGAGCCTTTAGTGACCTTAAGAACCAGATATTATTATGTTTAGATAAGGGACAATGATTCATAATTGGTTTAGTAATTAATTTTAGCATCATAGGGAAAGGGTAACGAGAAAGGGTTAAAAACGTAACTTCTAGCACACGGTAAAACCTTAAGAACAACTTATATGCTACCCCATATAGTCTAATAATGTTCTTAAGGCTTATAATTGATGGTAATAAATCCCTTAGATGCATAAGTAATTAGTTTGATAATTAAGGTTACCAATTTTAGAGTTCGGTTATTTAAGGGAGCTTCCTTGAAAATTTTAGATGACATCTTTTGATGCTTTGAATGTTGTTATATGATGATGTAATGCCTGAGAATTTGATATTATTGAATGATTTCATGGCTTGCATGTTATAATTGCTATTGCAAACAATGAGAATGTTCATGCATCTTGATGATTATGATATAACATGCTAAGACTTAATGGTGACTTAAACTCATGAGGAAATGATCCTTTGGACCCATAGACTATAGGTGGTGAAAAGGTGATCTGAGAAAATGATCCTTTAAGACCCATCAGACTAGAGGTGGTGAAAAGGTGATTCTTGCCCCTAGCCCATTCTCTCAAAAGGGTAGAGTCAGGATTTTAACTTATCAAAAGGGATAAGTATATGCTAGTGACGACTAGTAAGGTATGAGCTCATAACCTAGATTACTCCCAAAAGGGTGGAGTATAGGGTGGCCCCAAGGAAAATAATGATGATGATGACAAGATTTAAGTCACCTAGGACACTAAAGGAATGAAATATGTGCACCATGTCTTGTGCATAGCTATTATGGTATGATGTTCTTCTGTGCATAGCATTTTATGAGATGATGATGGGAAATATGATGTTCTTCTATGCATAGTATTTATGATATGATGATGAGAAATATGATGTTCTTTTATGCATAGTATTTATGATATGATGATGAAGAATACGATGTGTTGATAAAAGGAAAAGTTCATTATAAACATGACATGCTAAGTTTATGATGCATTATAAGACGCATGATTAAAACCGACGAACCTCGGTAAAGTATATTTTTGAACTTAATAAATCAATCTTAGCATGCTCACTATTTCATAATAACCCTGAGGTTCCTGGAGACGATGATGATGACACAATGCATCATGAGGTGAGTACCCTCCTGAGATTCTTTTTATAAGTTTCTCACTCCCTCTATTTTTCTTTCCATCTCGTCTTCAAGAAACGAAGGAACGTTCGTGAATCACATTGAGGTTGTGGGTAGCTGAACTTGATTCCTAGTTTCACTCGTATATTTCAGATATCTATCCCTATCCCTAGAGTGTTATTACTAGGTGCCATTAATGGATGTCCTTCCATCCATATATTATTTATGTTTTGTTAGATTGCCTACACTTAGTCTTATTCTGTTGGTAGGCAAAATATCTATATGATATGTAATTATGGATGTATGATGGAGCCAATATATTATGATGTGATGTTTGTAAATTCCTATGTGTCTTTTAAATTTTGCTAAATCATTCACGTTAAGCGCGGCTCACGTTTTCAATTATGTTTAAAAAAAAAAATGGCTCGTAATTTCACTAAGTATTTTCAAAGCATGATTAAGGAACTGAAGCAAAGAGTAAAGTCTAGTAATTAATCAGATTCCTAGGTGTATTGGGTTAATTATTAGGTGTAAGGCAATATGATTACTCGAGATATGGTGTTTCACCCGTTCGGTGAGATTTCAGTATGTAATTTCTAACACCGAAAGATAGTTTAATCATGATAAATAGATAATATGTATCCATTCTATACAAGTGTAAGGTGAAGATTTAATCTTGAATTCCAAGATTAAATCCTAGCCATCATTTTACTTTCTTTCTTTAAGAATTATGCCTTTATATTATATAACATCTAAACTTTACCTACAAGATAAATACAAGCCAAATCTTTTTCAACACACCATAACACATTTTGGCCAAGACAAAAAGAAAGGCAGCCCCCATTGTCATCTTTCTCAAGAGCTCAAGCTTGACTTCAAACCACCAAAGAAATTGCCAAAGTTACTAAAACCATAAACTTCCTTCACCAAACTTATTCTACTCATCACCACCTAAAAAACTAACCGATTAGAATTTGAATCCATAGATCTTCTACTTTTGAGAGCTCACAATCTGCTATAAAAGGGTGGGTTTGGTGTTAGTTTGAGGCGTTGTAGTAAAGGAAATCATTTTGGATTACCTTTGGAGCCAAGATCCCTAAAGCCCCCAAAAGTAGGGTTCTTGTACCTTTGTTGTTCAATTTTGTCTTTTCAGATTTTTACTTATTGGAATTGGGTATTTTCTGGTTCTAATGCATGATTATACCTATATATACATGTTTTTGCTTTGGTAGAGTGGTTTGGTATTGTGAAAAATCATTTTTGTCAAAAGAGATTTAAACCATGATGCTAAGTTTTGGTTTTGTATTGGCAGGATTTATGCACGATTTTTCTGATGTATTTTTAAGTACTTTTATGAGCTATAATAATTATGTTGAAGCTAACATCCTAAGGTAACTCCATGATTTTTCTTGGGTCATTATAAAGACTTTTACCATGTTAAAAAAATCAAGAACAATGGTTGATCATATGCTGCCTAAATGATTGGACTTGAAGTGTGAATTTTGCTAATTTTGTTACCATAGAAAATGATTGATTTATCCTTTGAAATTTTTACAGGGTGTTGAAAACATCTTAAACTTTAACCATGAATTTTTTTTTTTTATAATTTTCTAGATTCATTTACTATGGTAAAAAAATCAAGTTTAGCTTTGAGCTAAGATTAGTGTTCTATTGACCACCAAATTTGTAGAATTTTGTTAACAATGTTAAGAATGATTTTTGCTCTGAAATTTTTGCAAGACCTTGTGGACACATTGAGATGTCATGGAGAATTTTATAGCCTTTTAATTGGTTATTTGATATGAAAAATAAATTTTCGTACTTAAGTGAAAAATTTGCCATTGTGTTGGAAATGAGACAATAGTTTGAATTGATGAAATAATGGCATTTGGTGTTAGTATGACATGAGTACTTGAATATGAATGATTGAGTAGATGAACTTATTGATGATGTTAGGTATATATAGATGTGAATACTTATTCCAAGTTTTTCTATATGAAAGAAAAACATAAGATTATATATCTTAAGTTGGAGAAAGTAAATCTAGTCTGTTAGGGAAAGTAAACATGACTACCCTTGAATTGAGTCGGGAAGTAAACCTGGCTAGGAAGGTCTATGTGAGAATTGGATAAAGTAAATCCAATGATCATGTATATGAATGATCTCGTCCTGAAAAGCGGTCTGCCCATTGTTGCCACAGCTAGGGGTGATACGTAATGCCTAGACGTGACAAGATAAGTTGAGGGCCAAGACAAGTTGAAGTAGCAATTGTTCTAAGTAAAGAATTTTAACATCGGTATTGAGGTCAAAATGTTTAATTTGTAATTTAACGTGTATACTTTATATGACATGTGTAACGCCCCAAATTTCCTCTTTAAGTAAATGACAAATGCCCTGAGGTCATTTTTAAAATTGGCAGTCGACCGGTCCTTGAATGGGTGACTTAATGTTTAAAGGGGATTATATTTGTTGTGTATGATATAGGAGGTGAAGTGTTTTCAAACTTGGCTCAAAATGACCAAAATACCTCCTATTCTACACGGTAAAAGGTGCCGTTTGAGCTTGAACTTTTCTAGGAAGTTTGGAATGATGTTTTTGAGTGATGTTTGATGTTTAGTAAGCAGGAAGGTCCGGGCAGTTTTAGTGCAAAATTACCATTTTGCCCCTAGAATAGTGTCCATGAGCCTAATGACGCAATTAAGCAAACCTAAGCAATATTAGGCTCTAATGGAAGATTAATTTATTTCGATAATTAATCTAGAGTCAAAATAATTTATTAAGGTTAATTAGAACCTAAGATTGCTAAGATAAACTCTAATTGCATTCTTTAATTCAAGATTCCTAGTCATGGAATCTTGAATAATGTTCTCTCTCCAATTCTTTAAATTAAGGAATTGTGCCATACTTTATTTGACTAAGAAAATGAATTTAATTTGTTAATCTAGTAAGATTACCCTCCTAATCAATTCTTGACAATCTTAATTAGCTAATTACCTTACCTAAACACTTTCTTACAACTTCTAACCAAAACCTTAATCAAAGAAACACCTAAACACATAACTAACCCACAATTAGATGGACTAATTTTCTCTCTCTTGGCCTTAAGTGCCGGCCACTCCTCCCCATTTGCCCATCATGTGTTGACTAGTTCACACTCAGAAGACCATGCCTTGCCCATACTTGTGCCCATACTCAACCATGCTTGAACTCATACTCAAAGCCATACCTTTGTAAGAGATATTTCCTCCCTCCTCCTCTCCAAAATGGCGCGGTTCCTCCTCCCTTGGAAGCCTCAACGTTGAAAATTTCTATAAATACCAAGCCCTGGAAAACCTTGTCATACTTTGGTTCATTGCTAAGTTCACACTTCTTGCAAAAAAATTCTCTCATTTCCTCTTCAAATTCCCTAACATTGGCCAAATTCTTCCTCCAAGTTTCAAGAGGATTTTCCTTCTCATTTCATCAAGAAATCCTTTCATCTCTCTCAAAGACTTCTTTAGGTAGGGGTTTTGTTTTCAAGTTTTTACTTGTTTTCTTCAAGAAAAATTCTAGTTTTCTCTTGGTTCAAAAGGACCTCAGAAACCTCAACTTTACAATGGTTCTCAACATATTTGACAAAAGTCAAGCTACTTCTCTATCTGCTATTGCAAGAGACAACAGATGATAAAACAAGTGTCACTTGGAAAATAGATCAAGGGCAATGGTAAAAAATGAAGACCATTTCTAAATAGATACATTATGCTTTCAAAAAGAGGAATGATTGATGGTACAGATCCTGAAACTCTTCGAAAATTTCTTTCATCTCTTGTGAAGTTCATTATATCTTGTCATCTGTTTCCTTGTTTGTAAAAATCCTCTTTCTACGTTCCTAAGTAGTTGATATATTCTTCCAAGGAAGAATCATTATAAAGAAGTCATTCAAGTTATTCCAAGTCATTCATTGTATATCTTAAGGAAACTTAAGTGTAGGTTAGTTTGAGTGCAATCCAAACACAAACTTTTGTATCCTCAATAGGTAGTGATTAGAGTTTAGCTTGGCGAGGCTAGTGAAAGACTACTTGCGATGAGATAGTAAAGTTGTTTTAGCTTGAGAGGGCATTAAAGACTACTCGATTTAGCTTGAAGAGTTGGTCAAAAGACTAATAACTTCGCTTGAAGAGGCTAGTGAATAACTGGTTTGTGACAAGTAGGGGTTATCTCCTGGTCATAGGTTAGAGTTTGGGAAGGCTATTGTAAAGACTATATTTCTTTCTTGAGTTGAGAAATGTGTTAGTTAAACTCAACGTGGTTGAGAATTGGATGTAAGGGTGGCCAAACAAGTATAAAAAGATATATTCAAGTCTCTTCTCATCCCTTATCTCTTTAAATTTTATTGTTCTATGGTTATGTATTTAATATTTTCCTCCAGTTTCTCTTTCTAGCTATTTTGTAACTAAGTACTTATTCAGAAAGTAACTTTCTGAAATCTATAACATTGTTCTACCTACACTACAAGCTTGAAGCTTGATAGTATTGTGTTAAAGTTTTAGAAGCTAAAAAAGGAAAGATGTAACACCCTAATATTTAACTCAACATGCCTAGGATGTATTTAAGTTAATTATTAGTTATTACTCTTTTGTTCTAGTTCTTAATTTAACTCTTGGAAATACTTTAATGAAATTATAGGTAAATTCTTTTAAAAAAACAAAATGTGAGCCATGCATACTAAGTAAAACCCATTCGTTTGTCTCGCATATATAGAGGAGAAATAAAAATGAGTCATATGCGTGCACGGCAATCACATGAACATAACCACATCATCATACATAATTATAGCATAAGTATTAACCATTCCACATTACACACCAAAATACACTACTAAAAGGGTATCATGCCCACCAACAAAGGTTGGGCAGGTATGACCATCCTGGAAAAGACATAAAAAGTATATAAACTAAAACAACCTACTAAAACATTTCCTACCACTACTCCTCCTGGGATATGCTAGAGTAGATAACTCTAACAAAAATATCAAAAGAAGGATTCTTTCAACAAGATATTCACAAGCACTCCAAGAGGTCCACCATCAACACCTACTAATGAACGCTCTCGAGAAGGGGGAAGGTCTGGAGCACACGAGCAAGGTCGGAGGAGTGGCGGAGACAACTCATAGAGCGATAAGCTTCATTGGGATCAAAGTGCATCTCTTAGGTGGGAGTATCAACGTAGATCACTAGCGTAGCCATTGCCCTCTAAAGGCGAGATGGAAAAGAAAAAGAGAGGAATGAAACTTTCAAGAATCTTCAGTAGGGCTTTCGCCTCCAAACAAATATCATCATCTTCGTCCTAAGGAACCTAAGAGTTTCATTATGAAAATAGCGGACAATTAAGAAGATTCATTTATTAAGTTTCAAATACCATTATAAGAGGCCAGATGTCTTTTATCATGAATCTTAATGTCATGAATGTATATACCATATTATGAAATGCATGTCAATGCTTATGCAACGACCACAAGACTTGAATGAATTATAATAACATAAGGAATATAATTCATTTTAATGTAATCTTTCCTCTTTACTTCTTAGGTGACTTAACTTTCTTGTTGTCTTTTATGGGGCCACCCTAATTCTCTCCTCTGAGAGTTCTAGGTTATGAGCCCATACCTAACTAGTCGTCACTATCTCACTTATCCTATAGATAAGCAAATTCAAAAACTCCGGAGTGCGGGTTGGGGGCATAGCATCACCTTCATAACCATTAATTCCTGGAGTCTAAAGAATTACCTTTATTGGATCACCCTCGTAACCTTTAATTTGGGGAATCCGAGGATCATTTTCATATGTTTTATGTCACCTTATCTTTATTAGATCACCTCTCATAACCTTTAATTCAAAAAGTCTCAAGGATCATTTCCATGTGTTTTATGTTATTTAGAGATGCAACACATGAACATATAATCATAATTTATCATTTTACATTTTATGCTCAAAATTCCATAATTTTTCTAAGTCCACAATTTGATGAAAAACTGACCGTATGGCAAGCAGGAACGAAATTTCCCCAAATTTGCTTTATGTCATATAATATATCAAACATGCATATCAATTAATCATTCATAATCACAACATGCCATAAATCATCATGTAATTAATCACATAAGCATACATTATATTCATTGTATATATCTATAAGCATGTTATCATCATAAAAACATTTATAACGAGAAGTGAATGCATTGATTCATAAAAATATATTTCACAAACAACCATTCAAAACTTTTATCAATAACACAAGCTTGAGGCATTCTAACCATGGACAAGGTTAGAAACCAACAATACTTGAACAAATAAAGAAGAAATCCCTGCCTCTTATGTAGGGTCTAAAGAGTCATTCTCTTCTTCCTTGAGCTTGAGCAAGAGTCCTTGAGTGGATGACCCTCCTTGAATCTTGGCTCGAACTTGAGTGCTTAAGAAAATATTTTTCACTAGAGTTAAAGATTGTAACTCTTGTGAAGGCTAGTGAAAGTTTGGCTTAGAATTTAAGTATTTGAATGAAGTTTAGAGAGTGAAGAGAAGTCTTGAAGAGAAGAACATAAGAAGAAATGGTAGAGAAAGAATAAGAAAACACTAGCGAGTTTCTAAGGCTTGAAGACTATTAAGAGTGTATGTATTCTCAAGACTTAGAGGATGTAGCTCTGCAAAGCATGGTGAGGTCTCTTTGTGACTTAGAAATGGAGTGAATGGAAGAGAGTTTGAAAAGTATTTATAGTTGAAGGATCAAGAAGAAGAACAATGCTTGCATGATTTATGCAAGCATGTTGGCCAAATTTTGGGATGAAAATGATCCATGTTTTATGCAAACATGTTGCCTAATTTTGGGATGAAAATGCTCCATGTTTTATGCAAAAATGTTGTTGTTGGGCATGTAACGTGTAACATCCTAGTTTTCTTCAGATATTAATTGAGGAAAACTTAATAGGAATATTAGAATTCTGGCAGGAACGTGATGAGAATGACTCCATGAGGAGTACAAAAAAAAAATGTGAATAGTACTTGGCGGGCCCGCGGCTGCCTGGACAGCCGAAGCTAGGATCAGGACCCGGAAGTGCCCGAAGTTAAGAAAATATGAGAATAAGATTAGGAATGTGTGGGAACGATAATTTTATACCTAGAATTAAATTTTCGGGTAATATGATTAGTGGGTACGGTGTTTACCCGTTCGGTAAGATTTTTGGTGTGTGGTTTTTAACACCGAAAGACATTTCCATCACTACAACTAAATAATATCTCCCAAATTAAGACAAGTGGAAGGCTAGGATTTAATCTTGGAATCCAAGATCAAATCCTAGCCATCCATCATAGCCTAGTCACCAAGTTCATCATGATTTTTAACAAATATCTTACCTTGCATTTATTACAAGCCTAGTCACTTGATCTTCTTAACCAAGCTAAGCATAAACTCGGCCTTGCAAGGAGAGAAACCAGAATGTGAAGTGCCTCCATAGCCAAGAGCTTCATCTTGCTTTCATCTCACAAAAACCCTAGCTTAGAATCATCAAAACCCAAATCTTCCTTCACAAAAATTGATCTACACTTCCACCTCTACAATTATAACCGATTGAAATTTCAAGAACCCCATCCTTCTTGCACATCCATCAGTGATCAGGAGGAGGGTTTGAGGTTGTGTGGGGAGTTTTGGTTGTGAAGAAATCACACCTTGAAGCAAGCTAGAGATAGAGACTTCCTGAACCTTCAAGAGTAGGGTTTCTCCTGCCTTTCTTGTGGAATTTTTCAATTCTGTTTTGGCTTGCCCTAATTCCAAAAATTTTGATGATACTGATGGTTAACATATTGATATTGATGTATGAATTTTTGTGTTGTGTTTGGATGGTTTTAAAATGGGTTTTCTCTCAAGTGAAATTGGAACTAGGTTGCTGGACTGATTTCTGCTATAATCAGAATTTTTCACGAATTTTCTGGAAATTTTGTGGGTGGTTTCATGAGCCATGAAAATTATATGTTGTAGTTAACCTCTTAAATAAATACACGAATTTTCTTAGGGGTTAATTCTAAGGTTTGATGCCTCAAAAAAATTATGAACCGAATTGTAACTGCCTGTCTAAATTGTTGAGACTGAAGTAACAAACTTGAATTTTTAATCATAGCAATTGATTGAGATAGCTCCTGAAATTTTTACACAAGACTAATAACATGTTGAAATACCTCTGTGAATTTTCTTGTACCTTGATTCCATCGAATTCTAGGGTTAAATATTTTGAGAACACAAGTCTGGACTATGAATTTGTGACTTCTGACCACCAGATTTGCCTATTTTATTGAAGTGGTTATATAACTCTGATTGCCCTGAAATTTTTACAGGTTGTTTTAGACACATTGAAGTGTCATGTGAAATTTTCCTTAAGGGTGGAATGGTTGTTTGGTATGGTAACAAATTGTTGTGCCTAGAACTTCAATTCTGCAGGATAATGAGATGTGGAAATGGCTGAAATTCTATGATAGTATGTGCATATCTTCCTGTGTATGTTTGAGACATATGGGAAAAAAGAAACAAAGCTTAGAAAGAATTGAGAGGGAAGGCAAAAAGAAGGACTTCCCTAGAAAAGTTGTGAGTCGATAGACGTGTCGGCTAGGCATAGACCTCTGAGTGATCCAGGAAATGGAAAAAAATGAAGTTCGGTGATCTGGATAGGAATGAGCTCATGTCCTAGCAGTCTATGGTCCTTTGTGAAATTGTGAATTGTGAATGTATCTCTCTATAGAATAAGCCTTCCCTATGTTGAGAAAATTGAGAAAGACATGAGAAATGGAGTTTAATTATGCATATTATTACTCGATTGATTATTGTGATACTATCCTTAGTTCCCGGCCTACGGGTTTTCAAGATTTATCTGTAGGTGTTTATATGAATATTGTATATGCATGAATTGCTTATCCCTCCTGTATATTGTATATGGGGGAAACTACCCTCCTGAGAATTTTATATTATTCTCACCCCTAGTTGTATGTATTATATTGTTCAATTCGCAGATGCCGTCCCTAGTGTTTTTCTGTGATTCGCCACAATGGGTGTGGCAATATGATCGGCATTTGAACTGCATGTACGCGTTGGTTATTCCCAGTTCGGATCTACATGTTCTTTGATCGCTCCTTCGGACTTCGGTCTTTGCCGCGGACTTCGACCCCGCTTTCCCTTATGACGGCGTGCCCCTTCACATGGCCCATCATGTATGTTTGAGATTCCCCTCGCTCCACCGATGTATGGCCGCAGACGCACCCATTTCGTCATCCTCCTCATCTCAGATCCCTTAAGGACCCAGTGCCCAGGCGGAGGAGAGGTCATCGCTCCGATGGCCAATGGCTTCCTGCACGAGGAGTAGAGACCTAAGACGGATGCATTGTACATAGACATAGGATAGTGTTAGGACCTTACCTACCTACGACTGATGTACTTTTGGTTTTCTTTTGCTCTGTTGTATATGTGCATATGCTGTTTTGTCGCGGGTGTTTGAGTAGGTTAGGTATGAGGTAGGGGGATTAGCCTCGTTCGCATCGAGTCCTGTACTTTTCGGGGTCATTTTGTTAGTCTTGCCCTTATGATGTATATATATAGTGACTTGACATTATGCCCCTATATGTAAATCTCGTTATGATAGTATATGTATTGCGACATTTCGTGTCATTGATTATTTCAACTAGTATAGATCCCAAACTTGCAGGTAATACTCTACTAATTACTATGTCCATACTCGAGTAAATGTGGTAATTTGGAGGGTGTTACATTATGGTATGAGGAACCTAACCTCTCAGCCTGGGGATTGGACCGACTATGTTTCGTGGTAGTTGTTATGCATGATGATGCATTATATATATATGTGTATACATGACATGGTTGGAAATTTGGATTCCTGCCACACTTGGATTGGTATTGAGCCTGATCAACTCAATATTTTGTTTGGTGTGACAGGAATCAATGACTTCAAATCGAGGGCCAGGAGAAGTGGGCGGGAACAATGTTGATATGATGAACACTTTCCATGAAATGGCCGAGGCAATGAGGGAGCAAGTGCGTGCCAACCGAATGATGGAACGATTACACCGCAATGAGGAGCAGCACCAGGTTGGTAACCCAGGAGGGAATGAAGTAGATGTAAATATCAGAAATTTGAGTTTAGGAAGGCAAACCCCCGCCTTTTTGAGGAGCTTCGATCCCTACAAAGCGAGAGTGGATCAAGGCAATGGAAAAGATTTTCTCAGTTCTACCCTCATAGAGATTCAAAAGGTGGCTTTTGCCACCTATATGGTGGAAGATGCTAAATTCTGGTGGGTAGGTACTAGAGGACTTTTCGAAGCCTCCCACCTGAAGTCACCTGGGACATCTTTAAGGAGGCTTTTTATCACAAGTCTTCCCCGCTTCTGTGAGAAATGCGAAGGAGTTAGAATTTATGGCCCTTAGACAAGGTCCTATGAGTGTGGCAGTATACGCCAAGTTTGAGGAACTTTGCAAATTTTCTACGATTTACCGCGTGAGGACGAAGTTTGGAAATGCATGAAATATGAAGGGGTCTACGTAAGATATTGAAGCCGTGAGCCTCTTGGAAATTCGAGATTATCCTACTTTGGTGAACAAATGTCGACGCATGAGGAGTCTAACAAGAAGTTGGCAAACCTCAGGTATGCGCAAAACAATGTTAAGAGAGGACTAGCGCCTCAAGGCCCTCGATTCAAGCCTATGCACCAATCTAAGGGAAGATTTCCACGAAACAACAACAACAACAACAACGAGGAAAACAGATCCAATCTCCAACCGGAGGCAATGAGAGAGTGTTTCAAATGCGGAAAATATCACGGGAAGGGCCTTGCTGGACCACACAAATCACATGCTTTGGTTGTGGAAACCAGGACACAAGATCTTCGAGTGTCCTAATAAGAAAGCTCGGCAGCCCACCCCCAGGCCACAACAACCAGGACGTGTTTTTGCTCTGGATGCCAAGGAGATTCTCAATCTCCGAACCTGATTCAGAGGTAAGTGTGAAATAAATGAAATTATTTTAGACGTACTGTATGATTCGGGTGCCTCCCATTCTTTCATATCCTATGACTGTGTACAAAAGTTAGGATTACCTGTGTCTAAGCTATCATATGACCTTCTTGTATCCACCCTCCTGCGAATCCTCTCAGAACTTGTCAAGCATGCATGACCACTTCTCTTTTAAATGCCAGGAATTTAATGCAAATTTGTTTTGTCTACCTTTGTCTGGCTTAGAAGTCATTTTAGGTATGGATTGGCTGGTACCAAATTATGTGCTTTTGCATTGTCCAACTAGAACTGCTATATTTCTTCTCATGTCTTCCTCTATTCCTGTGGTTCCTTTTTCTTTACTTGGACCTAGTAACACCTAACCCTAGTAAGGTAGGGTAAGGAATATGTCCTCCTCTAAGCTAGTGAAGCCGAAAGTATCTATGACCTGAATACGATTCCAAGTGGTGAGGGACTATCCAGATGTGTTCCAAGGATATCCAGAGTTCCGCCCGGCGGGAAGTCGAATTCTCCATTGAGTTGGCCCAGGGACGGGTCCTATTTCCATTGCCCCTTATAGGATGTCCCCTTAGAATTGAAGGAATTAAAGTCACAAATTGAAGAACTACTAGGGAAGCACTTTATTAGACCTAGTGCCTCGGGTGGGGAGCCCTGTTCTTTTGGTAAAGAAAAAGGATGGGGGTATGAGGCTTTGTGTGGATTAAGGCAGTTGAACAAGGTAACGATCAAGAACAAGTACCCTAGAATTGATGACCTTCTCGGATCAATTACGATGGGCAAACTATTTTCTCAAAGATTGACCTTAGTCAGGTTACCATCAGATTCGAGTTCGGGATGAGGACATCCCAAGATGCCTTTAGAACTCGATATGGACATTATGAGTATAAGGTAATGTCTTTTGGACTAACCAATGCTCGGCGGTATTCATGGATTATATGAACCGAACTTACCGTACTTGGATAAATTCGTAGTTGTCTTTATAGATGACATACTTATTTATTCAAGGACCAAAGAGGAACATGCAGGAGCATCTTAGGGTTGTGTTCCAGATCCTAAGGGAGAGGAAGTTGTATGCTAAACTGTCAAAGTGTGAATTCTGGATGGGAGAGGTTAAGTTCCTTGGTCATGTGGTGTCGCGAGAAGGAGTTGGGTAGACCCAGCAAAGTAGAATACGTACTTAATTGGGGGACGGCCAACTACGGTGAGATTCGAAGCTTTCTTGGATTAGCTGGATACTATAGGCGATTTATTATGGGTTTTTCCCAGCTAGCTCTACCTTTGACCAAGTTAACTTGAAAGAATGCTCAATTCAAATGGATCAGAATGTGAGAATAGTTTTCAGAAGTTGAAGCTTAACAAGGAATGTTTAGAGTTGAAGCAAAGTTCAGAATTGAATGATTTTCATGCTCTTCTTGGTGCTACACGACCTCAGACCCTTCGAGGTCTATTGTAATGCTTCTAGTAAGGGCTTAGGGTGTGTGCTTATGCAAGCACAGAAATGTGGTTGCTTATGCCTCTCGCAGTTGAGACCCACGAGGTGAACTATCCAACCCATGATCTTGAGCTTGCCGCGGTGGTTTTTGCTCTAAAGATCTTGGCGACACCATCTTTATGGTGTCCAGTTCAATGTCTTCTCGGATCATAAGAGTTTAAAGTACCTCTTTGATCAGAAAGAATTGAATATGAGACGAGACGGTGGATGGAATTCCTTAAGGATTACGAGTTTAATGAATTACCACCCAGGCAAGGCAAACGTTGTGGCTCAATGCATTGAGCAGAAAGTCCCTGAGTGTAGCATGCATGATGATCAAGGAAACGGAACTAGTAGAAGACTTCAAGAAGCTTAGCTTGAGCACGTCTGTTAGCCCCAGAAGGTGTGGTGTTAGGTCAGATTAGAATAACAAGCGAGTTCCAGGACGGATTGTTGCACAACATGAAGATCAAGAGCTTCAAGAGATTTTTAAATCAGCTCACACTAAGAAGTTCCAGGAATTTCCACGACCGCGAGGTATATGGAGGTATAAGGACGGGTCTGTGTACCTGCAAGTGGTACTCAGAATGAGATTTGAAGGAGGCACACAAAGGTGAATTCACCATACACCCTGGGACTAGTAAGATGTATGCAGATCTCAAGAGAATGTTTTGGTGGCCTAGGATAAAGAGGGATATAGCGGAGTTTGTTCGCAAGTGTTTAACTTGTCAAAGTGTCAAAATAGAACATCGAAGCCGCACTGGAACCTTACACCCTTAGAAATCCCAGAATGGAAGTGGGAAAGTCCTCCATGGATTTCGTAATGGGTTCGACGTCTTAGGCTATGACGCCATATGGGTCATAGTGGATAGCCTGACCAAGTCTTCTCACTTCTTACCCATCAAAACTAATTATCCTTTGGATAGGTTAGCTTCCTTGTATATCCAAGAGATAGTAAGGCTACACGGCGTTCCTTCTTCAATAGTTTCCGATAGGGACCCCGTTTTCTTCAAGGTTCTGGAAGCTTCCAACGGGCCTTTGGAACCAAGCTGTGTTTGAGTACGGCTTATCACCCCCGAACGGATGGGCAGACCGACGCACCATCCAGACTTTGGAAGATATGCTGAGGGCATGCGTGATTGAGCAGAAAGGGAGTTGGGATAAAGTACTCATTGGTGGAGTTTGCTTATAATAACAGCTATCATGCTAGTATTGGCATGGCCCCATACGAAGCCTTGTATGGAAGGAAATGTTGTCCCATTGTGTTGGTACGATTTAGGAGAAGCAAGATTGTTAAGGATCTAGTTAATTCGACGAAACAAATCCAAAGATTAAGGATAAAATCCTCGCCTGCAGAGTCGTCAAAAGAGTTATGCAGATAAACGAAGGAAGCCTTTAGAGTTTAAGGAATTGTGCCATACCCCATTTGACTAAGAAAATGAATTTAAATTGTTAATCTAGTATGACCACTTCCTAATCAAGTCTTGACCTTCCTAATTACCCAATTACCTTACCTAAACACCTTCTTACAAACTCCTAACCAAAACCTTAATCAAAGAAACACCTAAACACACCATTAACCCACAATTAGATGAACTAATTTTCCTCCCTCATGGCTTTGGATGAGGGCCACTCCACCCTTCATAGCCCATCATGTGTTCTTTCAATTACACTCAAGAGCCATACTTCAAGCCATGCTTTCCACCATACCTTGCCCATGCCTTGCCCATACTCAACACCATGCCTAAGACCATGCCTTGGCCAAGAGATATTTTCCTTTCTCTCCTCTCAAATGGCCGGCCACTCCTCCTCTTCCCAAGGCATCCACAAGCTTTCATTCTTCTATAAATAGATGAGTTTGAAAGCTCTTTCAATGTTTACACACCTTGCCAACTCAAAGCTTTCTTTCTTCAAGCCTTAAGAAACTTTCCTCTTCTTCTTTCCTCCCTTGGCCGAAGTGCTTCAGCAAGGATTCAAGAGGATTTCTTTCTCTTCCTCTCAAGAAACAAAGCTTTCCTTCCTCTCTTCAAGACTTCTCTAGGTAGGGGTTTGTGTTTAAGTTTTTACTTGTCTTCCTTAAAGAAAAGTTCTAGTTTCTCTTGGTTTCAATCCTTTTCTTCCCTTTTCATTTTCGGCCAAGAGGCCCTTTCATAAAGAAAACATGAGCTTGATGATGAGGTTTCAAGATAATGACTTGTTGTTGTCATGTGAGAAACCTCTAAAGCTTGAAACAACTTGGTCTTGGACCATACATGCCTTGATTTCTTCCTTTTTTCTTGATAAAGTTTGTGGTTTTCTTTCCTTTCCTCTTCATGATTTTGGTTTCCTTTGCTTTGGTTTGAACAAAGTTTGCTAAAAATGTAAAGTAGATCACAAAAGTTTTGTTAAAGAAAATTAATCACATGATTTCAAAGAGCTCTAAGCTTACCCTTGCCAACCTTAAAGTTGGTCGGCGTTCTAAGAGTTTTACTCTAGATTGAAGCCCATGAGCAATAAAATAAAGAATATGACTTAGTCCTTGTAGTTTTGTTTAGACAAAGTGTTGAACTTTGAGTCCATTTCCTTAAGCTTGATGATGAAGTTCAAACCTTAAGACTTCTTTGAAGTCTAGGTGCTAAGAACTCTAAAGCTTGCCTTATGATACATAATGGGTTGAGGTTTATGTTCCTCTAAAAGTCTTGTAAGAGCTCTAGTTAAGATAAAAACAAGTTGCATTCATGTTTAAATTTATGTCTTGCATCTCATGTTTATTTTGATGCCATCACTAATTTCACAAGAATAAATGAATGAACTTGCATTACCATATTTAAATTCCCAAGCTTGCATTTCATGTTTATATTTCAAGTCATCACTTAATCCTTAAAGATAATAATGAAGTTGCATCTCATATTTATTTTATGCTCTCACTTTACTTTCTAATGAAGAGTAAAATGCATGTTTAAGATTATGTTATCACCTAAATATTCTAGAGCTCAAAGACTTGCCCTAAGTATCCTAAAAAGGAACTCTAGTAAAAAAGAAATGGATGAGTTTTAGTATGATTCAATAATGGTTTGATTTTGTAAAATGCATGAATGATTTCAGAAAAATGTTGGAAAATTTTATGAGGCCTCAAGGTGTTTAAATAGTTTGGAATGTGTCAAAAATCATGTTTTCTCAAATTCCGAGGTTTTGGTAATCGATTACCACCATGTAATCGATTACCAGAAGTTTTGAAGGACTTTTGGTTCTGGTAATCAATTACCAGAGGCAATGTAATCGATTACCACGGCTTCTTCATGCCCAGAACCTGTTCTTGAAACCCTAATCGATTACCTGATATGTAATAATTACCCTATGTTCTTTTTTTTTTTTTCGAAACGGACTTAACCCTAAGTAATCGATTACCATCCTATGTAATCGATTACCCATTGTTTTGAAACCCAGAATGAATTGAGCTCCTGGTAATCGATTACTAGGAACATGTAATCGATTACCAGAACACCTTTTGTTCTTAAAATGTCCCAAGAGAAAACTAGCAACTTATATGCATTTCAACTCAAGAGATTATGTGATTCTATGGGCTTATGATTTGGTTCTGCCCTCTATGTTTGGCTCCTGTATAAATGCTGTTCTAAGGTGTTAAATGTGTAAAATTATGTTTGAGTGAAGCAAGGATCGATTTAGAAAAGTTAGAAAAGAATAAGTAACTTAAAAGGGATTAGAGATGAGAATTCTAGAACACCTTAATGCATAAAAATGCAAATCCTTCTAGCATGATTAATTCAAGGATAAATGGTTCATAATTAGTAAGACATGTATAAAATCCTTCATAAATGATTAGGTGTTGATTTCTAAGTTTAAGGTGATGATAAGAGCTTAAAATGGTTTATAACTTAGAGAACATGCCTAGGAATCCCTCATAATTGGTCTAGGAATTGATTATGGAGCCTTAGGCGAAGACGGATCTTTAAAGGGTCACGAATGGAGATTCTAGAGCCCCTTAAGCAAATGATATTTTGCCCTTTCATGTGCAATGCTGTATGGAATTTTAGTGAGTTCAAATCTTAGAGAAAAGTCTAAGTGTTAACCTCTTGAGGGTAATAAAGATGCAAATACAAGTTTAAAGCCCGTAAGGGTCAAAGCATAAGATACTATGAGATAGGTCCGAGAGAGCATAATTATGATGATAAACCTCGAGCACACTTATGATGATGTGATTATGTTAGTTCCTTGAGCATGAAACTTTATGTGTATGATTGATATGGTGATATGATGAAATGTTGTATTTAAGATGCATAAGGTTTCAAAATATGAATGAAATTGAGGAATATGCTCATGTGAACTAGAAAGTTATTGAATTGAGAAAGTTCCATGAAAATGATGCATGTGACTGAGATTATGTGGCATGACTCAAATTTGAGGAAATTTCGAGTAGCTGTTATGCCGTCGAATTTTCGTCAAATTTGAGGGACATAAGAAAGTTTTTGAGAAAAATGATGTTTAAGGTGATATGCCGAGACGTACTTCTCCTGCTCAGGAGAAGGTAAAACTGTGAGGGCATAGGCATTAGCTTGCCAAAGCGGACAAAGTCACTGGTCTTAACCAGTCGATGTTTTGAAGAAGGAAAAAGTCCCATGATGGGTGATCCTTAGGCCCCCTACCCTCTGGGAGTCGGGATTATGATGATTATGATGAATATGATTATGTTTATGATTCGCTTATCAAGAGGATAAGTAAGAACTAGTGACGACTAGTTAAGGTATGAGCTCATAGCCTAGTTTAAGGGGTGCGGTTACTATTATGATTGGTGTCACAAGTATGAGAAAAGGAAAGATGTTCAAGAGAAAGTTACATGCCACTTATATGTTGTTTGATATTTGTTTGATTTACCTAAAGTCCTGCCATGCATCCATGAACTATTATGTTGCATACATGCATTAAGAATCATTATAAAAGACATGGACCTTGGATAAATATCTTGTGAAAACCTCATAATGAACCTATGCATGCTTAACCTTTTTATAATAAACCCAAGGTTCCTGGGACGTAAACGATGACACTAGGATAGAGGATTTCCTACTGAGATTCTTTAGCAAGATTCTCACCCCTCTCTCTTTCTTCCGTTACGTCTTCAGACATCGATGGCGTCGTTCGTGATTTTTGTTGACGCACCCTGTGGGAGTTACACTACGATCCGTCATCAGTCCTACCACTTTGAGGGTCGTTGTGCTATACGCATTTTTGCATACATGGGACGCCTGTTTGCCTTTCCAGTCTCCAGCTTCGATTCACTCGACCTCCCCTTTGGCGACGACATGATTTTTGAGAGGACACGACCCCATGACGAGAGAACCGTCGCGCCCATTCGGCATCTTCAACGGTGCGAGGTTACCCGAGTACGTGCCTCGCCCGAGACGTTCGAGACCGACCCATCAGAGGATCCTCCATCTCATCCTTCTGGAGGGTTCCCCCGCTGTACCCATGGATATCGGGATGGGTAGCGAGGAGACGGTGACGCAACGGAGGTTAGCACGACGTCAGGAGATGCGCCCTCACCGTGGCTGGCATGCTCGCCCATCCTTCCGCCTTCACGCATCCGAGGAGCTTGCCCAGTTCATCGGATATGTGCCCGAGGGATGAGTAGGAGCGTCATCCATAGTTCGAGGGAGGGAGAGTCTTAGCTTGGGAGTATCTTTTGGGGTTGTTTTCATGTATTTGTTTTTATGTTTCTTATTTTATGTTGTTGTACTGCAAGCTCTGCCCACTAGTATGGGTAAGACTTTATGTTTTTTTATATTTCTATAGTGATGTACTAAACTATGTTAACTAATGTGATGAGGAATGTTTTCATGATGGATGTGTTCTTTTATGTTTATGTTCTGTATGTTTTATGTATTCTTCCGCTTCACGTTGTATATATGTACGCGCAAAGGCTCGCACTTTGTTTTATATGAATCATTTCAAAAAAAAAAATTACCTGTATTTTCCGCTAAGTATTTTGTAAATGAATTTAAAGAGAAGTAATAACTAATAATTAATCTTGATACGTCCTAGGCGTATTGGGGTTAAATATTAGGGTGTTACATTTTGGTATCAAGAGTTCGATTCTCAAGCTTGATTGGACTGACCATGCTTAAAAGCATGTTACGGTAGTATGTCATGTATAGTGCTTAGCTATTAGAGATAAGCTATAGGATAGGCATTCATGACCTTGTCTGCTTGTCTATGCCATGGTAACTAGCTCATTTAGCTTGGAATATTGAGCCTGATCACCTCGGTATTTGTTGACTTGTGTGCTTAGGGACCAATGGCACCCAGGACAGATAGGAACGCAAACGCCGCGGTGAACAAGGAAATGAGACTAGGTGCTCTACGCGAGATGGCTAAGGCGATGGAACGCATGTTCGATCGCATGAATCAACCAAGGGATGCTGCTCAAGGTCCCCCTCCTGGAAGCCGTGGAACAAGCCCGTTTGGGGAGTTCAAGGCTAATCCCCCAACCTTTCGTGGAGCTTTAAATCCGGACAAAGCGGCGAGTGGATCAAGAACATGGAAAAGATCTCTACTGTTGTTGCCTGTTCGAAGGAACAGAAAGTCACCTTGGCTGCCTACATGATGGAAGCCGACGTGAGTTTTGGTGGACCGGCACCAAAGACTGCTAGAAGCTACAGGCGTAGCTATCAATTGGGAGCGTTTAAGACGTACTTCTATGAGAAGTATTTCCGGAGTCCGTGAAGAACGCAAAGGACATTGAGTTCATGCAGTTGGTCCAAGGTGGAATGTCTGTCGCCCAATACATGGCGAAGTTTGAAGAGTTGATCAAGTTCTCACGGGTTTTCCAAGGAACCCGATAGGTATGGAAGTGTGTTAAGTTTGAAGCCGGTTTGAGGGCTGAACTTAACTTTGTTGTGGCACACATGGAGATTAGGGACTTCCCAACCCTAGTCAACAAGTGCCAGATCATGAAGAAGGGCACAAGAAGATGAGTGCCGTAAGGGCGGGATTCCCGTGGTTTAGGACCTCAAGCCCCGAAGTTCAAGCCGTCGAATCAGACTTAACCGAGGAACCACTACCATCCTTACCAATCCAATCAGTTCAAGCACCAACACAACAACCTCAACAACAACAACAACAAAGAGGACCTAACAACCAATCGCCCCGACAACACCCGAGGCCGCCTTTCAACCCCAACGGCGAGGGAACCGTAACCATCAAGGAGGAGTGAGCGGTCCTCGCAACAACAACAACAATAATCAACAAGGAGGGCCCAATGGGAACAAGAACAAGGCACCCCAAGGAGCCCTAGTTGTCCCTGGACCCGCACAAGCCGTGGAGTGCCCCCATTGTGGAAAGAATCATGGCAATCGTCCCTGCCTAGCCGGGCAAGGAGTATGCTTCAAGTGTGCTCGGCCACTATGCAAAGGATTGGAGAAGTAATGGAGGGTCGTCAAGTCAAAATCCCTTAGACCGCAACACCAAGGACGGGTCTTTACCCTCAACGCGGAGGATGCGAACGGATCCAACGACCTCATCGAAGGTAAGTGCGAACTAAATGGTAGAACCTTAACTGTGTTATATGACTCTGGTGCTACTATTCTTTTATCTCACATGCTAGTGTCGAGTCTCTAAATTTGCAAGTTTCTAAGCTTCCTTTTGATCTCATTATTTCTACTCCCACCAACCATCCTGTACATACATGTAACTGTTGTTTAAATTGCCATCTTCCTGTTGAAAATAGATCCTTTGTCATAGATTTGATTTGTTTACCTTTGAAAGACATAGGAATAATCCTTGGCATGGATTGGCTTCACGCTAACCATGTGTTGTTAGATTGTTATACAAAATCTTATTTTTCGTCATCCCCTAGCAAGACTAGTCAAACCTTGAAACTTTATGTGAATGCCGTAGATGTCTTCTGGAGTGGGGAGAAAACTAAGGGATATGTCCTTCTAGCCACTAGCGAAGTAGACTTTGAGCAGAACATAGATGACATTCCTGTGGTAAGAGAGTACCCCGAGGTATTTGGATGAGACCCTGAGTTCTCTGAGAGAGGTGGAGTTCTCCATGGAGTTAGTTCAGGAACGGGACCTATCTCGATAGCCCCGTATAGGATGTCACCCTTGGAGTTGAAGGAATTGAAAACCCAATTGGAGGAGCTGTTAGAGAAGAATTTTATTAGACCTAGTGCCTCACCATGGGGAGCCCTTCCGTTAAGAAAAAGGATGGGAGCATGAGATTATGTATAGATTATAGGCAATTGAATCATGTAACGGTGAAAAATAAATACCCTTTGCCTAGGATTGATGATCTCATGGACCAGTTGAAAGGAGCGGTGGTATTCTCCAAGATTGATTTGAGGTCAGGATACCACCAAATTCGAGTAAGAGATGAGGATATACCTAAAACCCTTTAGGACACGGTACGGACACTTTGAGTTCGCCGTGATGTCCTTTGGACTGACGAATGCACCCGCCGTGTTCATGGACTATATGAATAGGATCTTTAGACCTTATTTAGACAAGTTTGTGGTCGTTTTCATAGATGATATACTCATCTATTCGAAGACTCGAGGAGCATGAACGTCACCTAAGGATGGTTTTAGAGGTGTTGAAAGAGAAGAAGTTGTATGCTAAGCTCTCTAAGTGTGAATTCTGGTTGGAGGAAGTGAAGTTTTTGGGGCATGTAGTATCGAGAGGAGGTATAGTTGACCCTAGTAAGATAGAAGCCGTAATGAATTGGGATAGACCAACCACCGTATCGGAAATACGGAGCTTTTGGGATTAGCAGGCTATTACCGTAGGTTTATCAAAGGATTTTCCCAGATTGCCCTTCCCCTAACCAAACTAACTAGGAAGAACACCCGTTTTCATGGAATCCGATTGTGAAAAGAGCTTCCAAGAGTTAAAGGAAATGTTGACCTCGACCCAAGTTTGGTTTTGCCCGACCCCAATGTACCTTTTGAGGTATATTGTGATGCTTCAAGAAAGGGTTTAGGCTGTGTGTTGATGCAAAATAGGCAAGTGGTAGCCTATGCGTCTAGACAACTCAAGCCTCACGAGGTTAACTACCCTACCCATGACCTAGAGTTAGCCGCCATAGTGTTTGCCTTGAAGATTTGGAGGCATCACTTATATGGAGTAAGGTTTGAAGTTTTCTCTGATCACAAGAGTCTTAAGCATCTCTTTGATCAAAAGGAGTTAAACATGAGGCAAAGAAGGTGGATGGAGTTTCTAAAGGACTATGATTTCGGCTTAAGTTACCACCCTCGGCAAGGCCAATGGTGGCCGATGCCTTGAGTCAAAAATCATTACACTTATCCCACATGATGGTCAAGGAAGTTGAGCTTATAGAGAAGTTTAGGGATATGAATTTGGGATGTCAATGTTAGAAAAGAGTGTGAAGATGTGTCATCTTACGGTAACAAGTGGGTTTAAACAAAGGGTGATGATGGCACAAGTAGAAAACGAGGAGTTTTGGGAGACTCTCGAAGCGGTAAAGGCTGGAAAGCTTAAGGGTTTTGAGCAAGGGACAGATGGTTTGTGGAGGTTCAAAAGGTGGATTTGTGTACCGCAAGATGGTGACCTCCGAGAAAGTATCTTGGAGGAGGCCCATAAAAGCCACTTCACCATCCATCCTGGTGCCACCAAGATGTATCAGGATTTAAAGAAAATGTTTTGGTGGCCCGGATTGAAAAAGGACGTAGTAGCCTGGGTTAGTAAGTGCTTAGTCTGTCAAAAAGTGAAGATTGAGCACCAAAAACCTTCTGGAATGTTGCAACCTTTGCCTATCCCCGAATGGAAGTGGGATAGTATATCTATGGATTTTGTGACCAATTTACCCGAACCCAAGCCGGCCATGACGCTATTTGGGTAATAGTGGACAGGTTGACCAAGTCGGCCCATTTCCTACCCAATAAGTTAACCTTTTCCCTAGATAAGTTGGCCCAGTTGTACATCTAAGAGATAGTGAGGTTACACGGAGTTCCTCGACGATAATCTCTGGTCGAGATCCCGTTTACGTCGCATTTTTGGGAAGCCTTTCAAAAGGCGTTTGGTTCTAAGCTGTGCTTAAGCACGGCTTACCAGCCTGAACAGATGGACAATCGGAAAGAACTATCCAAACATTGGAGGATATGCTAAGGGCATGTGTTTTGTAAGAAAAGGGAGTTGGGATAAGTACCTCCGCTTATTGAGTTCACATATAACAACAGTTATCATGCGAGTATCGGTATGGCACCGTATGAGGCCTTGTATGGAAGGAAGTGCCAGTCGCCTTTGTGTTGGCATGATCTCGGAGAATAAAGCATTTTGGGACCGGATGTAGTGAGGGAAACCACAGAGCAAATAAGAATGATCAAGGATAGAATCTTGATTGCTCAAAGCCGACAAAAGAGCTATGCGGACAAGCGGCGAAAGCGTTAGAGTTCCAAGAAGATGAGCATGTTTTCTAGAATAACCCCTACTACAAGAATAGGTAGAGCCATGAAAGTCAAGAAATTGAGTCCCATTTCTGGACCTTTGAAATCCTTCAAAGTCGGGACGGTGCCTACAAAATAGCCCTACCTCCAAATCTCAAATCTTCATGACGTCTTTCACGTCTCCAAGCTCTAAGAAAATATCAATCCGACCCTAGCCATGTGTTAAAGCAGAGCATGTACAATTAAGGGAGGACCTAACTTTCAATTTGCTGTAACGCCCGATTTTTACTATCGTTAGAAATTACCGAATTACTCTAGGTAATTCTTACATAAAATTGAGACCGAACAATCCTCAATAAAGGAATATAACATTAGAAGAAAGGTTAGGAGCAATTCGTGCGAGAAGTTTAAACCCGAATTTCTGTACGTGTAAAATGACCAAAATGCCCCTGAGGTTATTTTACTAGAAAATGAGGATCGTGGCCCCACCCATCCTCAAGGGGATGTTTTGATGATAATAAGAGATTGTTTGTGTTATGTGTGTTAATAGAGGAGAAGAATCCTAATTTTGAGCTCCGACGCGTGAAATGACCAAAATGCCCTTGCGCGTTTTAACTCAATTTGCATGCCGACTAACCCGAACCTCACTAAAATGTTTTAAAACATGTTTTTAAGTTATGATTGTCCATTGGTTAAGCTTGGGTGGCCTCTGCAGTTTTTGAGCGAAATGACCATTTTGCCCCGTCCTTGTGGAGTTTGCAATTTTTGAGATTTTTGATTCGTCTAATGAAACCTAAGCAATATTAGGCTCAAATTAAAGCTTATTAAATTCTAATTACTAATCTAGAGTCCAAATTATTTATTTAAATTAATTAGAATTTGAAATTGCTTAAAAACACCCAAATTGCTTACTAATTCACCTAAGCCCTTAATTGCAAATTCTCTAATTTGCAAGAATACCTTACCTACACCTAAATAATACATGGAACACATAAATTTCCCTCTCCTTGGGCTGTAATGCATGAAATTATATGGCCTCCATGCATTAGATTACTTGGCAAATTTGGCACAAAGCTTCATGTAAAGAAAAACAAAAAATTTCCTAAAACATGGCATAAAACATGCCTTAAACAAAAATATGAATTTCCTCCCTTTGTTCCCCCTCAAAATCAGCCACCCATGCCTCCTCCATTTTTCCATTCATGAGCTCCAAAAACTCTATAAATAGGCATGCTTGGAGTCTTAGAAGCCTTGCTCATAATTCACAATTTCAAGTTTTTCCAAAGCTCAAAAACTTTCTTTCTTCCTTTCCCTTGGCCGAAATTCTTTCTTCAACTTTTCAAGGAGATTTTGTTTCATTTCACTCAAAGAAACCAAGTTCTCTTCCTTTCCTTCAAGCCAAATTAGGTAGGGAGTTGTCTTTAAGCTTATTTTCATGTTTTGCTAAGTGTTGTTCTTGGTTCAAAATGATGATTTCATGAACTTTCTCTAGCTTTTCTAATTAGTTTTCTTCTTTCTTTTTCTTTAATATTTCGGCCATAAGGCCTATATGGGGATATGATGATAGCTTGATGATGAGGACCTTGAGTGTTGGTTGTAAATCCATCACAAGTTAGGCCTCTAAAGCTTGAAAATTCCACTTGATGCAAAACTTTAACGAATGATAATTTTTATGATGTAAAAATAAAGATCTTGAGTTTAGAACTTGAAAGATGTATTATTTTTCACTTTGTCTTGCTAAGATATATTGGATTGAATTTATATTTCTCTAAAGTCTTGGAGGAGCTCTAGTAAAGAAATAAAATAAACTTGCATCCATGTTTAAGTTTATGCCTTGCATAACCATGTTTACTTTCTATGTCATCACTAAATTCTCAAGAATGAATAAATGAACTTGCATATTCATGTTTAAATTCCAAGCTTGCATTTCATGTTTATGTTTCAAGTTGTCACTTAATCTTCAAAGATAATAAAGAGGATGCATCTCATATTTATTTTATGCTCTCACTTTATTTTATAATGGCTAAAAGAATCAATGCATGGCATGTTTATTTTATGTCATCACTTAAAGATCCTAGAGTTCAAAGACTTGCCCAAGTATCACAAGCAAAGTTGGAACCATGGTAATAAAAACTCTAAAGCTTCCTTAAGATTATGGGAGTCAAAGAATTCATTCTTTAAAAAGTCTTGAGTTTGGAGCTTAATAAGATGTAATAAGAGTTCTCTTCTCCCTTCATCGGTCAGTGCGGACTCCGTCTCCCTTCTAAGATTCTTCTCCTTCCACTGGTCCAATGCGGACTACCGCCGCTCCAGTTTCTTGCATCATGTTTATAATTCCAAGTTATCACTTTATAAAGACAAGATTAAAATGAGGTTGCATAGCATGTTTATAATTCTAGTTATCACTAAATCTTTAAAGCTCAAGACTTGCTCCTTTTATCTTAAGTGAGAATTTTAATCGTGAAGATTCTTTCAATATATAACTCGGCCTCATAATTAAGATAGGCCCAAAGTGATTTTAAATAGCTACTGATTTAGTTCTATAATTTCTTTCAGGATTAACAAAAAGAATTAGTTTCTAAAAGAGTTTTAAGGCTTTGCAAAGATTTTATGGGAAACTAGTATCTTACATGTACTTAAAATGTAATTTTAAGCAATTATGTGAGGTTCATAATTTAGCCACTAATCTGAGTTTAGTACTACTGTATGATGATGGTTTAATATGTTTGAAGTTGTGATAATTATGGTTTATTGCTAAAAGAATGATTCTATGCATGTTAGAGATAAAACTAGCTTCCTAGAAAAGTAAAAGCAAGATTTCTAGAACTTTAGAGAATGAAATTTATGCATTCTGTCCAGAGCCTTTACTGGCCTTAAGTACCAGATTTTATTATGTTTAGATAAGGGACAATGATTCATAATTGGTTTAGTAATTAATTTTAGCATCATAGGGAAAGCCGTAACGAGAAAGGGTTAAAAATGTAACTTCTTGCATACGTAAAACCTTAAGAACAACTTACTATCTATGCTACCCCATATAGTCTAATAATGTTCTTAAGGCTTATAATTGATGGTAATGAATCCCTTAGATGCATAAGTAATTAGTTTGATAATTAAGGTTACCCAATTTTAGAGTTCGGTTATTTAAAGGAGCTTTCCTGGAATTTTGGATGACATTTTTAGATGCTTTGGAATGTTAGTTATATGATGATGTAATGCCTATTGAGAATTTGATATTATTGAATGATTTCATGGCTTGCATGTTATAGTTGCTATTGCAAACAATGAGAATGTTCATGCATCTTGATGATTATGATATAACATGCTAAGACTTAATGGTGACTTAAACTTATAAGGAAATGATCCTTTGGACCCATAGACTATAGGTGGTGAAAAGGTGATCCTGAGAAAATGATCCTTTAGACCTATCAGACTATAGGTGGTGAAAGGTA
>JAMLFY010000019.1:3228944-3256944 GCA_030441495.1 Dalbergia oliveri | reverse complement strand
TTCACGAACGCTTCCTTCGTTTCTGAAGACGAGATGGAAAGAAAAATAGAGGGAGTGAGAAACTTATAAAAGAATCTCAGGAGGGTACTCACCTCATGATGCATTGTGTCATCATCATCGTCCCCAGGAACCTCGGGGTTATTATGAAATAGTGAGCATGCTAAGATTGATTTATTAAGTTCGAAAATATACTTTACCGAGGTCGTCGGTTTTAATCATGCGTCTTATAATGCATCATAAACTTAGCATGTCATGTTTATAATGAACTTTTCCTTTTATCAACACATCGTATTCTTCATCATCATATCATAAATACTATGCATAAAAGAACATCATATTTCTCATCATCAAATCATAAATACTATGCATAGAAGAACATTATCAAATCATAAATACTATGCATAGAAGAACATCATATTTCCCATCATCATCTCATAAAATGCTATGCACAGAAGAACATTATACCATAATAGCTATGCACAAGACATGGTGCACATATTTCATTCCTTTAGTGTCCTAGGTGACTTAAAATCTTGTCATTATCATCATTATTTTCCTTGGGGCCACCCTATACTCCACCCTTTTGGGAGTAATCTAGGTTATGAGCTCATACCTTACTAGTCGTCACTAGCATATACTTATCCCTTTTGATAAGTTAAAATCCCAACTCTACCCTTTTGAGAGAACGGGCTAGGGGGCAAGAATCACCTTTTCACCACCTCTAGTCTGATGGGTCTTAAAGGATCATTTTCTCAAGATCACCTTTTCACCACCTATAGTCTGATGGGTCCAAAGGATCATTTCCTCATGAGTTTAAGTCACCATTAAGTCTTAGCATGTTATATCATAATCATCAAGATGCATGAACATTCTCATTGTTTGCAATAGCAATTATAACATGCAAGCCATGAAATCATTCAATAATATCAAATTCTCAGTAGGCATTACATCATCATATAACTGACATTCCAAAGCATCAAAAGATGTCATCTAAAATTTTCAGAAAGCTCCCTAAATAACCGAACTCTAAAATTGGGTAACCTTAATTATCAAACTAATTACTTATGCATCTAAGGGATTTATTACCATCAATTATAAGCCTTAAGAACATTATTAGACTATATGGGGTAGCATAGATAGTAAGTTGTTCTTAAGGTTTTACGTGTGCTAGAAGTTACGTTTTTAACCCTTTCTCGTTACCCTTTCCCTATGATGCTAAAATTAATTACTAAACCAATTATGAATCATTGTCCCTTATCTAAACATAATAATATCTGGTTCTTAAGGTCACTAAAGGCTCTGGACAGAATGCATAAATTTCATTCTCTAAAGTTCTAGAAATCTTGCTTTTACGGTTTTCTAGGAAGCTAGTTTTATCTCTAACATGCATAGAATCATTCCTTTAGCAATAAACCATAATTATCACAACTTCAAACATATTAAATCATCATCATTTATTGGTACTAATCTCATATCAGAAGCCGAATCATGAACCTCATATAATTGTATAAAATCACATTTTAAGTGAACATAAAATATTAGTTTCCGTAGAATCCTTGCAAAGCTTTAAAACTCTTTTAGAAACTAATTCTTTTTGAAAGAATCTTCATAATTAAAATTCTCACTTAAGATAAAAGGAGCAAGTCTTGAGCTTAAGAGATTTATGTGATATCTTAGAATCATAAACATGCTATGCAACCTCATTTTAATCTTGTCATTATAAGGTGATAACTTGGAATTATAAACATGATATGCAAATCCATTTCTTTATCTTTAAGATTTAAGGTGATGACTTGAAAATTAAACATGATGCAAGAGCTTGAAATATAAACATGATGCAAGAAACTGAAGCGGCGTAGTCCATAGGACCAGTGGAGAGAGATCTTAGAAAGGAGCGGCGGTAATCCGCACTGGACCGGTGAAGGGAGAAGAGAATTATTATTACATCTTTTTAAGCTCCAATCTCAAGACTTCTTAAAGAATCAATTCTTTAACTCCAATAATCTTATTTCTTTGCTTGTGATACTTGGGCAAGTCTTTGAGCTCTAGGATCTTTAGGTGATGACATAAAAATAAACATGTCATGCGTTGATTCTTTTAGCCATTATAAAATAAAGTGAGAACATAAAATAAATATGAGATGCAACTTCTTTATTATCTTTAGAGATTAAGTGACAACATGAAATATAAACATGAAATGCAAACTTGGAAATTTAAACATGAGTATGCAAGTCCATTTATTCATTCTTGAAATTTTAGTGATGACATAGAAAGTAAACATGATTATGCAAGGCATAAACTTAAACATGGATGCAAGTTCATTTGATTTCTTTACTAGAGCTCCTTCAAGACTTTATAGAAATACAAATTCAATATATATATCTTAACAAGACAAAGTGAGAAATACATCTTTCAAATTCTAAACTCAAGATCATAAAATCATCATAAAAACATCATTCTTTAAAGTTTTGCATCAAGTGGAACTTTCAAGCTTTAGAGGCCTAACTTGTGATGGATTCACAACCCACCTTCAAGGTCCTCATCATCAAGCCATCATCTTAGTCCCACCTAGGCCATATGGCTGAATTGGTTAAAGAAAAAGGAAGAAGAAAACCAAATGGAAAAACTAGAGAAATCCATGAAATCATCATTTTGAACCAAGAACAACACTTAGCAAAACATAGAAATAAACTTAAAAACAACTCCCTACCTAATCTGATTTGAAGGAAAGGAAGAGAACTTGGTTTCTTGGAGTGAAATGAAAGAAAATATTCTTGAAAGGTTGAAGAAAGAATTTCAGCCAAGGGGGAAGAAGAAAGAAAGTTTTTGAGCTTAGGAAAAACTTGAAGTTGTGAAATTTTTGAGCAAGTCTCTAATGACTTCTAAGCATGCCTATTTATAGAAGAATTCAAGCTCATAAATGGACAAGAGGAGGAGGAAAATCTGATTCAATTTGAGGAGGAGACAAGGAAGGAAAAATCATCTTGTTTGGTGGCTTAAAACATGGAATCATGTTTCAAAGTTCCTTGTTTTATGGTGATTTTTGGCATTATGTTTTAGTGCATTATCTTGCAATAATTCTAATGATTATGGCTGAATAATTTCGTGCATTACAGCCTCATGGAAGAGGGTTTTGTGTGTTCCATGTATTATTTAGGTGTAGGCAAGGTATTCATGCAATTTAGAGAATTTACGGTTAAGGGCTTAGGTGAATTAGTAAGCAATTTGAGTGTTTTAAAGCAATTTTAGGTTCTAATCAATTTAAATAAATAATTTTGACTCTAGATTAATAATTAGAATTTAATAAGCTTTAATTTGAGCCTAATATTGCTTAGGTTTCGTTAGACGAATCAAAAATCTCAAAATTTGTAAAACTACAAAGACAGGGGCAAAACGGTCATTTTACTTAAAAATTGCCCGAGACCACCGAGCTTAACCAATGGTTAATCATGGCTTAAAAACACCTTTTAACACATTTTAGTGAGGTTCGGGCTAAGTCGGCATGCAAATCGAAGTTAAAACGCCGCAAGGGCGTTTTGGTCATTTGGCGTCGAGCTCAAAATTAGGATTCTTCTCCTCTATTAACACACATAACACAAACAATCCCTTATTAACATCAAAACATCCCCTTGAGGATGGGTGGGGCCCACGATCCTCATTTTCTGAGTAAAATAACCTCAGGGGCATTTTGGTCATTTTACACGTACAGAAAATTGGGGTTTGCAATACTTGCACGAATTGCTCCTAACTTCTCTTCTAACGTTATATTCCTTTATTAAGGATTGTTTGGTCTCAAATTTTATATAATATTTACCTACGGTAATTCGGTAATTCCTAATGACAGTAAAAATTAAGTAAAAATTGGGGCGTTACAAAGAGAACTTGGTTTCTTGGAGTGAAATGAAGAAAATATTCTTGAAAGGTTGAAGAAAGAATTTCAGCCAAGGGGGAAGAAAGAAAGAAAGTTTTTGAGCTTAGGAAAAACTTGAAGTTGTGAAATTTTTGAGCAAGTCTCTAATGACTTCTAAGCATGCCTATTTATAGAAGAATTCAAGCTCGTGAATGGACAAGAGGAGGAGGAAAATCTGACTAAATTTGAGGAGGAGACAAGGAAGGAAAAATCATCTTGTTTGGTGGCTTAAAACATGGAATCATGTTTCAAAGTTCCTTGTTTTATGGTGATTTTTGACATTATGTTTTAGTGTAATTTTTTGGTGTATTATGGCTGCATTATGTCATGCATTACAGCCTCATGGAAAAGGGTTTTGTGTGTTCCATGTATTATTTAGATGTTGGCAAGGTATTCATGCAATTTAGAGAATTTACGGTTAAGGGCTTAGGTGAATTAGTAAGCAATTTGAGTGTTTTAAAGCAATTTTAGGTTCTAATCAATTTAAATAAATAATTTTGACTCTAGATTAATAATTAGAATTTAATAAGCTTTAATTTGAGCCTAAAATTGCTTAGGTTTCATTAGACGAATCAAAAATCTCAAAATTTGTAAAACTACCAGAAGAGGGCAAAACGTCATTTTAGTTAAAAATTGCCCGAGACCACTGAGCTTAACCAATGGTTAATCATGGCTTAAAAATACCTTTTAACACATTTTAGTGAGGTTCGGGTAAGTCGGACGCAAATCTGAATTAAAACTGCAAGGGTGTTTTGGTCATTTGGCGTGGAAGCTCAAAATTAGGATTCTTCTCCTCGATTAACACACATAACACAAACAATCCCTTTTTAACATCAAAACATCCCCTTGAGGATGGGTGGGGCCCACGATCCTCACTCTAGTAAAATAATCTCAGGGCATTTTGGTCATTTTACACGTACAGAAAATTTGGGGTTTGCAATACTTCACAAATTGCTCCTAACTTCTTTTCTAACGTTATATTCCTTTATTAAGGATTGTTTGGTCTCAAATTTTATATAATATTTACCTACGATAATTCGGTAATTCCTAATGACAGTAAAAATTGAAGCGTTACAAAAATCACTAAAACACTATAATCTCTTCATAAAACTTGTTCTACTTATCAAGATCTATCAATCCAACCGATTGGAATTTGAAATCCTCACCACTTCTTAATTTGATATCACATACTCTACTGCCTAAGGGAGGGTTTGGTGCTGGTTTGAGGGTTTGAAGTGAAAGGAATCAATATTAGAGCAACTTGGAGCCAAGGATCCATTAGAGACCAAAAGAGGGAATTTTAAACCTTTTTTACTTCAACTCTATTTTTGTGATTTCCTTACTGATTTCATTGAATGTTTTTAGTTGTATTGGTTGATGATATATGGATATTGATGCATTTGCATGGGTGGAGTGGTTTGTTGTTGTAGAAAATTCATTTTTGTGAAAAGAGATTTTGAACCATGCTGCTGACTTTCAGTTTTTGTATAGGCAACCACTACTCACGAATTTTCTGAGGGAATTTTGAGCATTTTCATGAGCTAAAAAATATATGTTGAAGCTATCATCCTACGCTAGTTCCAAAAATTTTATTGAGCCCAGTTTTTGACTCTAATGCTTTAAAAAAAATAGAACCAAATGGTATCCATGCTACTTGGATTATTGGAATTGAAGGTGCAAATTTGTCTAATTTTTCTACCATAGCAAATGATTGAATTTACCTTTCAAAGTTTTACTGAGTGTTGATAACATCTTTAAGTGTAATTTTAATTTTAATTTTGAATTGATTCAATCATTTGCTAAGGTTAAAAATTATGAATTTTGGGTTCTAGTTGAGGTTAAGTGGTTTTTGAGCATTAAAATTGTCTAATTTTGTTAACATAGTTAGAGAACTCTTTTTGCTTTGAAATTTTTATGGAAACTTGTGGACACATTGAAATGTACTTGAGAATTTTTACATGTGCAAATAAATTGTGGTACGAGTATATGAAATCTATCATTGTGCTGAAAATGAATTGATGCTTTGAATTGATGAAATAATGACATCTTGTACTAGTATGACATGAGCACGAGAATATGAATATGAATAATTGAGCATGTGAACTTATTGATGAGGTTAGGTACACATAGATATGAATGCTTATTACAATTGCTCATATGAGAAAGAAAAGTATAAGATTATGTTTCTTGGGCTTGAAGAGAAAATCGTTTGTAGGGAAATAAACCTGACTACCAAGAAAAGCATAAGATTATGTTTCTTTGGCTAGAGAAAGTAAATCCGGTTTGTTGGGAAAGTAAACCTGACTACTAAGAAAATCATAAGGTTTATAATTCTTGGGATGGAGAAGTAAATCTAGTTTGTCAGGAAAAGTAAACCTGACTACCCTTGAATTGAGTCGGGGAAAGTAAACTTGGCTAGGAATAGGTCTGTGTAGAATTGGAGAAAGCAAATCCAATGATCATGTACAAGGATGAGCTCAGTGTTGAAAATGCGTCTATTACCCTAAAGTAGCCTTTTATCTTATGGCTAAGTGAATAATTTTAGTATCAATGTTGAGGCCAATATGTTAAGTTGTGATTTAGTAGTATAGGGTTTATACGATGTTGAGTAGTATGATATGTGATTGAATAATAAAAGCTACCCACTTTGGAAGGATGATTTTAGAACTTTAAAATGAATATTTAATATGTATTGTATGATCACATTTTCTTGATAAACCAAAGTGGCTTGGACGATGACGATGCCATTATGATTATGTATTTCGGATACCCTACTAGGAATTTCAGAATTCTCACACCTATGTGTTTTTGTGTTTCTATGTCGTCTCCAAGTTGATCCAGAAACTATAGGGCTGCTACACAAAAGGAATCGGATTGCATAGTCTAGTAGTTAGTTTTTTCATTATGTTGTACTTAGTTGTATGTATATGTTTGTAAACATAATAGAGAACAGAATATGTACTAAAGCTCATAAGAGAGTTCCTTTTGTACTTAACTATGTATTCAATAAACGTTGTGTTTCTTTGTTATATATTTTAATAGAATTTCGTTTAGTTATTTCACACGTTAATCGAGCTTGCTATAGATATTTAAGAAAGGTCCGCTAATTAATAAGTAACAACTCTCAGGTACGATGTCATGACTTAAGGATGAGGTTGTGCATGGAAGGATGTTACATTATGTAACATCCTCTACGCTTTATATATTGACGATTATCCCACGAACCAACACGGGTTTTTCAGGATACTTTGTCCTCACTCACATGCTTCCTGTGTGAACACCATATTTTGCCCAATCTTTTTTTTTCATTTGCATAAAAATAGAAGTCCACTAAATATCTCATTTTAATTTCTTTACAGCTCACATTTCTATTGATTCAAAAATTAAAATAGCTTAGCTCATTTTGTTCTAGTTTCTTTTTATTGAAGCCCACATTCTTGTTAGTCCATTTCAGCTCAAACAAAAAATGAAAAAATAAAAAATATATCAGACCAGCCCATTATTTCATTTCAGCCCATGTTTCTTTGATCTTGTAAACCTGAACAAAAAATAATAAAATTGAAAAAGGAGCGGGAATAAGACAGTGCATCAATGCTGATGATAATAAAAAGAATTGCAAAAGCTGAAAGACCATGCTTCCACTATCCATGAATTGAGCTTCCACCATCTGTGAATTGAGCTTCCATTTTCCGGGAATTGTGGGATCAATGTTATAAAATGGCAATAAATCACAGAAATCCTTAAACCATTCCCTATCAACTGGAAAAAATCATTGCTGGACCAAATAATAAACCACCATACATCATCATCCTCAATTCTCGGCCGCTATAAAAGGATCAACAAAAACACAGCTAGGGAGAGATCAGAGTTCATTTTTCATATTATTACCTTTGACCTTCATTTTCCTTTGAATCTGGAAATTTTTTCATCACCACTTCCTTCATCTATCATCATTGTGAAACTCAAACCATAAATCATCATCATTTTTTTTCCTGCAACTAACATCATCACAGTGCATCCACAACAAATCATAAGCCACAATCATAACCTTACTCTTCATCCTCTCCATCATCTCAACCCACGTCTTGGTTAAGAACTTCAACCCTCACTTCCTCCATAATCACACATCACCACAACATAGCCTTTTCCTTTCCACTATTATCACAACCACCATTTTGTTTTAGACTAGCAAGAACACAAAAAAATCCAAACAACATATCAAAGCCAAGATCAAGAAAACTAAACTCAAAAAATATATACATAAAGTAAGAGGGAAGGAAAGGTCGCAGTGACCTCCGCTTCGCAACCACCGCGACGCCCCAATGATCTCGCACCACGCCCCGCCCACGCACCATTCCTGCCCTCCACGCGAGCTTCCTACCGCCGCCCAGTTGTGCCCAGGAGTAGACCAGAATCGCGAAGACAGCCTCCTGTCCTCGCCGTCGTACTGAGTCGCGGCACCGCGGAGACCTCCTTGTAGTGCCACGAAGCCCGACCAACCTCAGCTGAGCTGCGCGTGCCTCATTCCCGTTCTCCCGCTAGCACTACTACATCCCTCTCTGCCCGCCGTGCGAAGATCCTCCACAGCCAGCCCAGCGCAAGCTTCCGCCACTTCCGCGCCATCGAGCTCGCGGTCTCACCAACCTCACAGGAACCGCCTCCGCCACTTGACCGCGCCGCCCCACCCCTTTTGCTTCTGCACGTTTTCCTTTCTTGGTATTATACGATATTAGTTTTTTATACTAGTTTGTCTCATGTTGTCTTGGGTTCATTTTTTGGTTCTAGTCTTTTGGGCTATTTTGGTTTTTTTTTTGCCCAATGTTTTTGGTCTTGAAGTTTTGAGACCTTCTTGGTTGATATTGTTTTTTTGGTTCTAGAGTCAAGGCCTTTTTTAGGATGTTGGGTTTTATTTTTTAGTCTTGGGTCAAAGTTTTTAGGTCTAAAGTTATTTACAAAAATAAAATAAAATAAAATAAACAAACAAACCAAAAAAAATAATAAATAATAAAATAATAAAAATAAAAAATATTTTATCCGCGCAACAATTAATAGTTGTGATTGAGAGGTGAATGCCTCATTCATGAACTGTTAAATTGTAAAGGTTCATTGAGTAGTTTAATACTAACTTGAACCCTGTGCAAAATAGGATTTCTCTTTTAATAAGTCATCAGTCAAAAATCCCTTTCAAAAATTAAAATTGATCAACACACTTCTCTTTTTATTCTCTAATAAAATCCACCAAACACAGAATCATTTTCTACAGAACGACGTGGCTTTGAGTTCGTCATTGCACCAGAGGATACGTCGCGTAGCAAACAACTATCAAGCCAAAATTAATTTTTCATTAAATTGTGTTCTCATTTATTTTTTATTTCTTTCTTTAATTTCATTTCATTTTATTTCATGTTTGTACATGATTATGATTACTTTGGGGAAAACTAAATATCATTCAAGTTATAATAAATTTGAATAATGAGCTCTAGGTAACCGTATTTATACGGATGTATTAGGGTGAGTGGGGTTAAGTTTCCACCCTTCCCTAATCATAATCAAACTCCCGAACCTTGAATCTCTTTTAAAAGACCAGTATATAAATTCAAAGGTTTTCCAATTTTTCCAGAATTAAAATTGGTGGTCACTCCCATTTTTATTTTAAAATCGGTTGTCATTCTCGTCGCGACACCCTCTGGGTACGTTGTGACACCTGGGATAAAAACTTCCAGGAGGTCACCCATCTCAAAATTGCTCCAAGTCAATCATGCTTAACCGTGGAGTTCTTCGTGATAGGCAACCGAAAAGAAGATGGATCTTGTTGGTATAGGTAATACCAATTAATTCATATAAGTCATCATCAACTATATAGTCTCTACATATAGTACCTCAAGATCCCCTCATTCTGGTGTGTCATCGGTTCATTCATGTACCTCTCCGCTTAGAAGCCTAGCAGGAACCGCTCATTGTCCGTGCCTTCTTGCACTAGTGATCACTCCCCGCCCTTGTCACCGGGCGTTATAATGAACCTTAACGGATGTGAGAAGAGATTTTCATAGAGTTTCCACTCTTGTGAGCGTCAATCTATTATTTCATTTAAGCATAACATCTCTATTTTTAGATGGTCTTCCTCGTGACCATTGCTTTTGATCAGATCCCAAGTGACACATGTTGATCATCTATTTATGTTTTGGAAAAGCAATCTAGAACAGGAGCCTTCTGTTGGTAGAGCTATTGTAGAAGCCATTGCAAGATTGAGGTTTTATGCTACATCAGAACTACTCTTACTTTCTAAACGTGGTTCTAAACTCTTTCTTCTAGAAGTTAAGATTGTTGAGCAAGTTGGTAAAAGAGATGACTCGCCAATTTGAAACTAGGTTTGACTTTAAATTCGAATTTCAAAAATTCAAACTTCCCTCAATTTCTAGTAATGTTCAGCAATTCATAGTGAAGTGAGCTTTCTAAGTGCAATGTCAGTTCCTTGATGAAACTTCAATCTTCTGATCTTCAATCAAAGGTTTATGATGACGAAAGATTTGCGATCATGATGATTGAAGATTGTGTAACGCGTTGTTCTTAGAGTTTTCTTGATATCTTCATTTTGAGCGTACTTTTTGATGTCCAGTGCTACTTTTTGAAGTCTTGTGCCTTGGTTTCTTGCCCTTGTATTGATTTTCTTTCATTCGAAAGGCATGTATGCGTACTTTGCACAATATAATATTCACTTCTATTAAGTTCAATCTCTTTACATGAGATAAATCACGTTTTCACATGTAAAGTGAAATCATTTTTGCTTCAAGTACATGTTATGCAATATAGAAATACATGTATGCTAAACAAGAAACTCAAGGTAAACATTAGTCATTCTTCAAAGTGTTTTCTTTAAATTAGTTATATTATCATTCAAAATATATTGCCTTAAAGATTTTTGAATGATTCTGAGTTAATAATCTCCTCCTTTTTTATGATGACAAACCAATTTAAAGAAAATCTTTTAAAGAGATGTTTGAAAAAATAGAATTGAATATGACATGATAATAACTTATTCTTTCAGACAGGAGGCTTGTTTCATAGAGTTATTTTCTTAAGGCATGATATGGATAGTTTCAAGATTGTTTTATAGCCATAAGTAACGTAAATCAGAGTTGTTTTGGTTGTAAAAGAACTTTCTAAACTTGCTCAAATATATGTCTAGAGATGTATCAGAGTGATAGTGAAATAGATTTCTTTGATTAAGTCTTTTTTACACAACCAGCTTGATTTTTAGTTATTTAAAGAAACTTTCTTAAGAGAAGTATGCTATTGTAGAAAACAAGTAATACTTGTGATAATTTATCTTGATTAATTTCCATATTCAGCACTACTTTGTCCAAGCCAAAATATTGAAAACAAAGGCTTAAAAACGTGATGTAGCACACATGATAGAGAAAACACACGATGCTTATGTAGTTTTTGATGCTCAAAGAAACCTTGATACATATATACCAGCATATTACTACATGAGGTTTCTGAAGCTTATCAGGGATCAATCCCAAATATGTAACACCCTTTTTTTTTACTATCGTTGGAAATTACCGAATTACCCTAGGAAATTTTTCATATAATTAAAGGAACAATCCTCAATAAAGGAATATAACATTAGAAGAAAGGATAGGAGCAATTCGTGCAAGTTGCAAACCCGATTTCTGTACTTGTAAAATGACCAAAATGCCCCTAAGGTTATTTTACTCAAAAAACGAGGATCGTGGGCCCCACCCATCCTTAAGGGGATGTTTTGATGTTAATAAGGGATTGTTTGTGTTATGTGTGTTAATAGAGGAGAAGAATCCTAATTTTGAGCTTTACACGCAAATGACCAAAACGCCCCTGCGTTTTTTAACTTCGATTTACGTGCCGACTAGTCCGAACCTCACTAAAATGTTTTAAAACATGTTTTTAAGTTATGATTGTCCATTGGTTAAGCTCGGGTGGCCTCGGGAAGTTTTAGCGAAATGACCATTTTGCCCCTATCTTTATAAGTTTGCGAATTTTGAGATTTTCGATTCGTCTAATAAAACCTAAGCAATATTAGGCTCAAATTAAAGCTTATTAAATTCTAATTATTAATCTAGAGTCAAAATTATTTATTTAGATTGATTAGAACCCAAAATTTCTTTAAAACACTCAAATTGCTTACTAATTCACCTAAGCCCTTAATCGTAAATTCTCTAATTTGCAAGAATACCTTACCTACACCTAAATAATACATGGAACACACAAATTTCCTCTTCCATGGGCTGTAATGGACGAAATTATTGGTCCATAATGCATCAGAAAATTTGTCAAAGAATGCACAAAAACCAAGGTATGAAAACAAGGAACCATGAAAACATGATTCCATGTTTTAAGCCATCAAACAAGATGATTTTTCTTCCTTGTTTCCTCCTCAAATTTGGTCAGACTTTCCTCCTTTTCTTGTCCATTCATGAGCTCCAAAATCTCTATAAATAGGCATGCTTAAGGAGTCTTAGAAGCCTTGCTCATAATTGCACAATTTCTAGTTTTTACAAAGCACAAAAACTTTCTTTCCTCATCCCCTTGGCTGAAACTTCTTCTTCAATTTCTCAAAGAGATTTTCTTTCATTTCACTCCAAGAAACTAGTTCTCTTCCTTTCCTTCAAACCACATTAGGTAGGGAGTTGTCTTTAAGCTTATTTCTATGCTTTGCTAAGTGTTGTTCTTGGTTCAAAATGATGATTTCATGGACTTTCTTTAGCTTTTCCATTCAGTTTTCTTCTTTCTTTTCCTTTGAATATTTCAGCCATAAGGCCTATATGGGAATATGATGATAGCTTGATGATGAGGACCTTGAGTGTTGGTTGTAAATCCATCACAAGTTAGGCCTCTAAAGCTTGAAAATTCCACTTGATGCAAAACTTTAAAGAATGATGTTTTTATGATGTAAAAATAAATATCTTGAGTTTAGAACTTGAAAGATGTATTTTTCACTTTGTCCTAAGATATATTGGGTTGAATTTATATTTCTCTAAAGTCTTGGAGGAGCTCTAGTAAAGAAATAAAATGAACTTGCATCCATGTTTAAGTTTATGCCTTGCATAACTATGTTTACTTTCTATGTCATCACTAAATTCTCAAGAATGAATAAATGAACTTGCATTCTCATGTTTAAATTTCCAAGCTTGCATTTCATGTTTATGTTTCAAGTTGTCACTTAATCTTCAAAGATAATAAAGAGGATGCATCTCATATTTATTTTATGCTCTCATTTTATTTTATAATGGCTAAAAGAATCAATGCATGGCATGTTTATTTTATGTCATCACTTAAAGATCCTAGAGCTCAAAGACTCGCCCAAGTATCACAGACAAAGTTGGAACCATGGTAATAAGAACTCTAAAGCTCACTTTCAATTTCCTTAAGATTATTGGAGTCAAAGAATTTATTCTTTAAGAAGTCTTGAGTTTGGAGCTTAATAAGATATAATAAGAATTCTCTTCTCTCTTACTTGTCCAATGCGGACTACGCCATTTTTTCTTATTTTTCTTTTGTTAAGATTCTCTTCTCCCTCCACTAGTCCAGTGCGACTACCACCGTTCCAGTTTCTTGCATCATGTTTAAATTTCAAGTCTTGCATATCATGTTTAATTTCCAAGTCATCACCTTAAATCTTAAAGATAAAGAAAGGGATTTGCATATTATGTTTATGATTCTAGTTATTACCTAAATCTCTAAAACTCAAGACTTGCTCCTTTTATCTTAAGTGAAAATTTTAATCATGAACATTCTTTCAATGTATAAATCGGCCTCATGATTAAGGAAGGCCTAAAGTCCTATGATTTCTTTCAAGTTTAACAAAAAGAATTAGTTTCTAAAGGAGTTTTAAGGTTTTGCAAATATTTTACGGTAAACTAATATCACATGTGTACTTGAAATGTGACTTTAAGCAATTATATGAGGTTCATGATTCAGCCACTAATCTGAGTTTAGTACTACTGTATGATGATGGTTTAATATGTTTGAAGTTGTGATAATTATGGTTTATTGCTAAAGGAATGATTCTATGCATGTTAGAGATAAAACTAGCTTCCTAGAAAATCGTAAAAGTAAGATTTCTAGAACTTTAGAGAATGAAATTTATGCATTCTGTCCAAGCCTTTAGTGACCTTAAGAACCAGATTTTATCATGTTTAGATAAGAAGAATGATTCATAATTGGTTTAGTAATTAATTTTAGCATCATAGGGAAAGCCGATAACGAGAAAGGATTAAAAACACAACTTCTAGCACACCGTAAAGCCTTAAATATAACCTATTGCCTATGCTGTCCCATGTGGTTTAATAATGTACTTGAAGGTTATAATTAAGGGTAATAATGATAATGAATCCCTTAGATGCATAAGAAAGTAAGATAATGATTGAGGTTACCGGATTCTAAAGTTGAAGTTGTTTAAGGGAGCTTTTCGGTGAGTTTCATGATGATGCCTCTTTAATGTTTGAAATGATAAGTCTATGTAGTGATTTGATGCTTATTAAGTATTTGATTTCATTGATTGACTTCATGGTTTGCATGTTATAGTTGCTGTTGCAAACAATGAGAATGTTTATGCATCCTTAATGATTATGAATTGAGAGTTGTATTATGATATAACATGCAAAGACTTAATGGTGACTTAAACTTATGAGAAAATGATCCTTTGGACCCATCAGACTATAGGTGGTGAAAAGGTGATTCTTGCCCCTAAACCATTCTCTCAAAAGGGTAGAGACGGATTTTAACTTATCAAAAGGGATAAGTATATGCTAGCTAGTGACGACTAGTAAGGTATGAGCTCATAACCTAGGTTACTCCCAAAAGGGTGGAGTATAGGGTGGCCCAGGAAAATGATGATGAAAGTAACTATAAGTCACCTAAGGAACTAAGTAATGTATTATGTGATTATGATGTTCTTCTATGCATAGTATTTATGAGATAATGATGAGAAATATGATATTCTTCTATGCATAGTATTTATGATATGATGATGAGGAATATGATGTGGTCTTATGCATAATTATGTTATTATATATGAAAGGAAAAGTTCATTATAAACATGACATGCTAAGTTTATGATGCATTATAAGACGCATGATTAAAATGACGGACCTCGGTAAAGTATATTTTCGAACTAAATAAATGAATCTTAGCATGCATACATTTTCATAATGAAACCTGAGGTTCCTGGAGACGATGATGATGACACGATGCATATGAGGTGAGTACCCTACTGAGACTCTTTTATAAGTTTCTCATTCCCTCTTTCTTTCTTTCCATCTCGTCTTCAGCAAGTGATGGTGATGTTCGTGATTCCCGTTGATGCTCTCACCTGGTAGATGCATGTGATCTTGTGAACCAGCTTATTATCCTTGAGGAACGTATCGCTAGACCTTGAGCGTGAACTCTGATATCTATTCCTATCTCTGGAGTGTTATAAATAGGTGCCGTTAATAGATGTTTTTCCATCCATATATTATTTATGTTTTGTTCGATTGCCTACATCTAGCTTAACTCTGGGTAGGCAAAATATCTATGTGATATGTAATTATGGATGTCATATGATGAAGCCAATATGATGTGTTCTTCATGATATGTCTGTTCATTTTTTGCTTTATCCTGATTATCGTTCACGTTATGCGCGGCTCACGTTTTCAATTATGTTTTTTTTTTTAAAAATGGCTCGTAATTTCACTAATTATTTTCAAAGTATGATTAAGGAACTGAAGCAAAGAGTAAAGTCTAGTAATTAATCAGATACGACCTAGGCGTATTGGGTTAATTATTAGGGTGTTACAAAATATATCAGAGTAAAGCATAAAAGAGCTTTTTGTTATGAGTGAAACTTTTACATAAGTATCAGAGCATGAAAGGAAATCAATTTTTGTGAAGCAACACTAGAAGCACTCACGATTTTTATGAAAACATACTCACTGATACATATGAAACAAGACATAACACATTATATGCCATATAAGCATAGCACACTCAAGAATTCTAAAGCTCACAAACTGATCTTAGTTGTATCAAAGTGTAACACCTCACTAAGCTCTAATTCTTCCACCTTAAGTTTTAATATTAGTATTATTTTAAACAATAATTAGCTAACATAATATTATTATCCTAATCTAATTTTACGAAATTTTTTTTTAAACCTATGATTATTTCTAATTTATAGTTCTATTCTGGAATAATATATACCAACTGTAATTCATGCATCTGTAGATTCCCAGGAAAGAGAGGTGGGTCACAATGGACACGCTTAAATACCAAGTCTTTCCTAGCCAGAACCTTTCCAAATCACACTTTTAAGGAATACACTTTCTTCCAGCAACCCAAAGGTAATTTTTAAATGACAGAATATTTCTTTTCTAACATATTACTACTATTTGTTAATCAGGAGTTAAAGTTAGACAACCATCATCTATAAAAACATACTTCACTACTAACATCAATCCATAGGATATAATACATATTACACATTCAAGATACATTAAGGAAAACTTTAATATAACAATATAACATAACCAAAGTCTGGTAATAGATAGTAAAGATTCTATCAAGCACACATAATAGAATCTGATTATTTAGAAACTAAGTCCAAGGCTACATCCATTTCATTGTTGATGACGATCCATGCTATCTGGAAACATCAAAGAAAAGGGTGAGAGAAGTCTCCAAGGAGTGATGTTTCCAGGGAGTCCCATTTCATCCCAAAAATACTAAGAATAACACAGGAGTGCAGTAAATGCAATCTTTTATATTAACTCAAATTATATTTTACTAATGTCAAGTAAGATAGAAGTGCACAATATCAATCATAATAAAAGTTCAGTAAAAGAAGTGTAATAAATAATCATGAGTGTACTGTAAGCTCTCTTTTATAGTATCATGTTCTCTTCAAATGATTATAGTCTGCAAGGTTTACTTCATATTGGATCTGTAAGAGCTCTCTTGCTAGGGCGTCCATCAGTAGATGAATACCAAGTCTTTGTCCGCTAGCATGGTAGGGCCCAAGGTATCACTATAATGTACACTAAGTCCTGTCGGGCGAGGCCGAGGTGTCGTTTAGCAACTGGAAGACTAAATGTACACCAAGTCCTTATCCGCTAAGGCGGGCCAAAGTGTCACTTATTTATGTATTCATTTTACATAGTATATACAGTATACATAAAGAATAAAAATTACATAAAGTTTACATGATTTCTTTCATATTTACATATAGACCACAAAATTTTTCATATTTACACATAAAGTCCAAACAACATAGGATTCCTAAAATACTCATAAAACCCATATTTCTTACAATTATTATTGAAGCACCAAATCACACTATTTTTATAAATTTATTTCCTTTATAATAAAATATACTTAACTTAGTTTTTCATCATATAATAATTTATTTTCAAGTAATAATATGTTACTAATTCCATAAGCCTAAATACACCTAAAATTATTTCCAATCTATCTTTAGAAAATATGTAGGTAAATTACCTTTACATGTTCAATATAAGTAAAAAATATTTTTATCAATATAAAGATATAATCATAGGGTAAATAAAAGAGCAATAAAATCTAAGAAATATTTAAAAATAAATAATTGAAATTATACCCAAACTTTAAGAAATCACTTCAAGCATGAATCTAGTTAGTTTATATGTCATATTCCTAATGGGACCTTAACTTAAATCTTTGTAAATAATATTTCTTAATGTTAATAAATTTATATTCAAGTCAAATATTTATAATCCAAGGTCCATAGTCCAAGATAAACATAACACATAAACCAAGCTAAATATTACATGCTCAAAGGTTTAAAATCCATTCATTATAATGAATTAAATACAACACTTTTTATGAACAAAAAATGTTTATGATCAAATACATAATGAGGTCAAAATCAAGCTATATTACCTTAAAATTTCACAACTTGTGCACAAAACTTTATTAAATGAAAATACATGGTTCAACAAATTTAGACAACATTGAAATATTTGAAGAAAGCATAATCAAAATTTAAATGATCTTTAATCATACTTTTCAACCATATAAGTAAACAAATAAATATACATCATATACACATAGATTAAGTATTTTATGTCACAATCTTTAAATCATTCAAACATATTAAAACCATAAACACAAACTTTGAGTATCATAACAACATCATATATGAAAATCATGCATGAAGCTTATTAGTGAAAGAAAAACCCCTACTTGTTCTTGGAGCTTTAGAAACTTAGCAACACCATGCTAGACCAGCAACTTCTTCAACTTTTCTAAACCTTCTCTAAGGGTTATAATTCATGTATAAAGGCTGGGAAGTGTTGAAGTTAGATGGTGATAAGAAGAGGTGATAATTTGGAGGTGATTTGCTAAAAATTTGTAAATATTTTTGTGTGAAAATAAAGAAAATGAAGAGAGAAATGATGGCTATGATTGTTGATAGATTTTGGGCAAGAAGAATGAAGTGTGGAGTGATGTTTAGAGGGGTGCTATTTATAGAAAAAGTTTAGGATTAAAATATTACTAATTTCATAATTTATTTATCATATTTGATTAGTTAAATATTAAAACTAACACTAAATAATTTAATAAATTCTCAATTATCATTTAAAGACATACTAAAATGTTAATGAAATGATTTAAATTTATTTATTAAATTTTAATATATTTAAATATAATTTAATAATTAATTATTCAAAATAAGGTAAATTTGCTTATACTAGTTCATCTTAATTAAGTTAATTAATTAGTAAATGACTTATTATTTTTTTATTCAAACATCATAATAAGATTATTAGAGATATAATACAAGTATTCACGAAATTTATATAATTTTCTATAATTATTTATATTTTATTTGATATTTTACACTATTGCTAGTTTTATTAAGAATTAATTATTAATTAACTAATAATTTATTTAACTATTATTATTTTTTTCTTCTTTGGCAGCCTATAGGTTTGAAAAACATGTCTAATAGAGTTATAGAGGGTGGAAAGTTGTCTTGAATGATTAATATATGAAAATGACAAATTTTGCATATTTATCTTAAAGTTATATATACTAAATAATTCATAAAATCATCATAAAAATTAATTTTCCTTAATATATTGTTAAGAACATGTTTTTACCTTATTTATAAGTTATCTATAATTTTCATGAATTTTTTCTATAATTTTTAGTATTTTTAATATATCTTTACCTTAATTAGGTCTAATTTGAGCTAATTAAAATAATTAATTATCTATAAATAAAATATATAAATTTTATATAGCAGCCCATGTGAATTTTGAGCTACCTAACATGATAAGGGACAAGCTCATCTTTGTTGAAATTTTTAGTCAAAGTTTGGTTGGTTGTTGAATAATTATAATATGAAAGTTTGACCATTTAATTTTATTTTTCAAATATATATTTTTTTCTTCCATGTGGCTGATCTAGGTGTTAATTAATTGGTTTAATATTATCAGCAAGATAAATCAAGGTTTAGGAAAATTTATCTTAAATTTTAAGTGATTATTTAGGTAATTTAAGCTTTAATTAAGTCAAAATTAATTAATTAAAGATCAATATGATTTTTAACACTATCCATAGCCTAATGGAGAGACCTATTTCATGGTCCTCCTTATTTAATATCATAACTTAGTTAAAAAAATTTTTACAAGATTTAGAGTTATTTTCTAGGATTTTTCAGAGTTTATTTTATACTCCACAATAGGTTATTTTTGTGCAATTATGCTAATATTATACAAAATTACTTAATATTTATATTTATGATCAAATTTATGTTTAAGGTATATTTGTAATTTTTTATCATTTTTTTTAATAACTTAATGACACTCTCTAAGCTTTTCTAATGTTTCTGTTAGCTTTTTCTAGCTAATTATGTTATAAGTTTATTTTCTATCCTCTAGTGGCATCTTTTGTAATTTTAATAAAATCCAATGGAATAATTAAAATTTTACATTTTGGTGCTAAGTTTCATATTGTACAACTATTAAGTTTTGTAATATTTTAATTATACATTTTTTTTAATAATTATCCTTAAATATTTCTTGCCTAAACAAAATCCACATATTTTTCTATATTAAGAAAAATTTGGGATGTTACATTTCTCCCTTCCTTCAAGAAATTTCGTCCTCGAAATTTGATTACCTTAATTAAAATCTCTGGATAGTCTTTCTGAAGATCGTTTTCTTTTTCCCACGTTGCCTCTTCAGGAGTCAATCTTTCCCAGGACTTTCACCAAAGAAATAGTCTTACCACCTCTGAGTTCCTTTAGGCTTTTATCCAAAATCTTAACAAGTTTAACCTCATAGGTTAAATCATTTCTTAATTGAACACAATCATTCTGGAGTAGATGTGAAGGATCAGGGGAATATTTCTTTAATTGAGACACATGAAAGACATCATGAAGGTTTGAGAGGTTTGGGGGTAGAGCAAGGCGATAGGCAACAGAACCAATTCGGTTCAAAATTTGATATGGACCAAGAAAACGAGGACTCAACTTCCTAGCTTTCAGAGTTCTACCTATCCCTTGTAGGAGAAACCCTCAGGAAATACGTGTTCACCCTCTTGGAATTCTAGAGGCTTCCTTCTTTTATCAACATAACTCTTTTGCCGACTTTGACAGTCAACAATTTATCCCTGATAAGCTTAATCTGGTCTGTGGTCCTTTGAACAATTTCTGGTCCTAGCATTTTTCTCTCACCAACTTCATACCAACACAATGGGGATCTACATTTTCTACCATATAAAGCCTCATATGGTGCCATCCCAATACCTGGAATGATAACTATTATTATATGAAAACTCTACTAATGGTAGATAGCGATCCAATTTCCTTGTTGTTCCAAGACACAGGCTCTCAACATATCCTCTAAGGTCTGTATGGTTCTCTCAGATTGCCCATCAGTCCGAGGGTGATAAGCAGGACTAAGACTTAACCTAGTACCAAAGGCTCTTTGTAATGTTCCCCAAAACCTAGAGGTGAACCTGGGATCTTTGAGACAATACTGGTGGGTACACCATGGAGTCGAACAATCTCATTAATGTACAATTGGGCTAGCTTATCTAGTGAATAGCTAGCTCTAATGGCTAAGAAATGAGCAGATTTAGTCAATCTATCCACTATAACCCAAACTCCATCATGTCCCAAGGATGTCCTAGGTAATCCCATCACAAAATCCATGGCTATGTTGTCCCACTTCCATTCAGGGATTTCTAAAGGTTGGAGTAAGCCTGATGGTTTTGATGCTCAATCTTGACTTTCTGACAAACCAAGCATATTGCCACAAACTCTGCTATATCCCTCTTCATTCTTGGCCACCAAAAGAATTGTTTAATTTCCTGATACATTTTGGTGGCTCTGGGTGTATGGTATACCTACTGTTATGTGCTTCATCTAAGATTAATTTCCTTAGATTTCCCACACTAGGTACACATAACCTGTCATGGTATAACAGTGCTCCATCTCCAGCAATGCAAAAGTCCTTTTGTTCACCCTTAACTACTGACTCTTTGTAGGTTTGCAAAAGTTGATCTTCCTTCTGACCTTCAATGATCTGTTTCCTAAGGTTATTTTTTATCCTCAAATGATTCAAACTGAAATGGTCAGCCTCTATGGTTACTTCAAGATTCAAGTCTCTAAATTTTTCTAATAATTCCCATTCTTTGACCATCAAACTTGCCACATGTAGAGATTTTCTACTAAGTGCATCGGCAACTACATTGGCTTTACCTGGGTGATATTTAACTTCAAAATCATAATCCTTTAAAAATTCTAACCACCTTCTTTGTCTTAAATTCAACTCTTTTTGGTCAAACAAATACTTCAAACTCTTATGATCAGTGAAAGCTTCAAACTTAACACCATATAGGTAATGTCTCCATATCCTAAGAGCAAAAACTATAGCTGCTAACTCCAAGTCATGGGTAGGGTAGTTCTCCTCATGTGGTCTCAATTGCCTAGAAGCATAAGCTATTACTTTTCCTTCTTGCATTAAGACACACCCTAAACCTTTTCTGGAGGCATCACTATACACTACAAAATCCTTTTCCAAGTTAGGGATAACTAATCCTGGAGAGATGTGAGCCTACGTTTTAACTCTAGGAAACTAATTTCACACTCAGGTGTCCACACAAATGGTTTTCCTTTTTGGGTCAACCAAGTCAAAGGCAAAGCTAACTGTGAGAATTCTTGGATAAACTTCCTGTAATATCCTGAAGTCCAAAGAAACTCCTAATCTCATTATTGTCTTAGGTTTCTCCCAAGACAATACAACTTCTACCTTACTAGGGTCCACAAACACACCATCCTCATTAATCACATGGCCTAAGAATTTTACTTCTTTTAGCCAGAAATCACACTTCTCTAGTTTTGCATACAATTGTTTTTCCTTCAATATCTTAAACTATCCTCAAATGCTCCTTATGTTCCTCCTCAGTCTTAGAATAAATCAAAATATCATCAATAAACACCACCACAAATTTGTCTAAGAAAGGTCTAAAAATCCTATTCATATAATCCATGAAAACAGCTGGAGCATTAGTCAATCCAAAAGGCATCACCAAAAACTCATAATGTCCATACCTAGTCCTAAAAGCAGTCTTAGGTATATCTTCTTCCTTAATTCTAATTTGGTGATATCCTGACCTTAAATCTATCTTAGAGAACATTGTGGCTCCTCTCAGTTGATCAAAAAGGTCATCAATCCTAGGAAGAGGATACTTATTCTTAATGGTAACTTTATTCAATTGACGGTAATCTATGCACAACCTTAAGCTACCATCCTTTTTCTTTACAAACAATACAGGTGCTCCCCAAGGTGAGGCACTAGGTCTAATGAATCCTTTCCCTAATAGATCCTCTATCTGTTTCTTCAATTCACTCAACTCAAAAGTGACATTCTATAGGGTGCTATGGATATGGGACCAGGACCAGGCAAGAGGTCAATAGAAAACTCTATCTCTCTCTTAGGAGGTAAACTCTCAATATCAGGTGGAAATACCTCAGGAAATTCTTTCGCCATAGAATATCTTCAATCTTTAGCTGATCACTTGCCTCTAATTCCAATGAGCATAGTAAAACACTTCCTAGGGTTTGTTTAGTTAAACATTCTCCTATTTGATTTGCCAAGGATTCAGCAATCTCTAATAAGGAGGTTGCAATGGTATTTTGGATAGTGAAATGTATGGTTTTCTTACGACAATTCATAAAGACATCATTATCAGATAACCAATTCATACCTAGAATAATATCAATATCATCCATAGGTAAACAAATAAGGTCAACAATGGAACAATGAGTACCAATCTGAATATGACAGTCCAAACAAACAGAAGAAGTCAAAATTCTACTCCTAGTGGGCGTAGAAACAATCAAGTCATGTGGTAGGGTAGACATGGGTAATTCAAGTTCATTTGCAGAAGTTGGAGAAATAAAAGAATGAGTAGCTCCAGAATCAAACAGTGCAATTAATGTTTTATTATTTAAAATACACGTACCCTATATTAATTTAGGATTCTGAGCCGCTTCCTGTACTCAGAGCGAAGACTCTTCCTTTGGCTTGAGGCCTCTAGTTGGAAATTTCTCCCTTATGCTGATTCTAGGACATTCACGTGAGTAATGTCCCTATTTTCCGCACGTGAAACAAACACCCATTCCTTTCAAACATGGCTTATTTCCATGATTTTTCCCACAATTTCCACAAACAAGGGTTGGGGTAGGTGTAGGGACTTGTCGTGGTGGCAAAGGCATTTTTCCTCTATATAGGTTCCTCCTCGCTGATTGGTTTTGGTTCCAGCTTCGGTTCCTATTCTTTTGAAATTGTGGTGGGATGAATCTACTTTTATCTTCCTCTCTTTTCTTTTAAACATATTCTACGTTACTGCCAAATCCTTAATATTTTGTTCAGGAATCCTGCATTTATTTACCAATAGAGGAAAATTTCTGATTTCCATAGTACTTACAGCATTCTTTAGTTCTGGATTCAGGCCAGCCTCAAATTTCATTGCTTTTCAAGCTTCATCTGGATTGAATTTTAAATAAGATGAGAACTTGGCCAATTCTTCAAATTTTGATACATATTGTCCAACAGTCATATTTCCTTTAGTTGCAGGAATTCTCTTTTTCTTTACACTTATCGAAAAATATTTTTCCAAAAAGGTAGCTTTGAATTGTTCCCATGTGAGAGGAACTTCTTGTGCCTCTAATAGAGACTTAGTGCCCCTCCACCAATGTTCAGCTTCACCAACAAGCATATAGGTGGCATAAGTCACCTTCTGCTCATTTGTGCACACCATGGCCTCAAATATCTTTTCTATGTTCATCAACCAATTTTCAACTATGGTTGAATTATATTCTCCTTTGAAGGATGGAGGTTGCATCTTTTTAAATTCAGTTAACCCATAGAATTGAGGGTGCAAACCAGGTGTATCTCCATTAGCAATTCCTTGACCATTGCCATTCCCATTTCTAGCACCATTCTCATCCATCCGCTGCAACATCCTATTAGTCAACATCACTTGTTCCCTAATCGCTGAGCCATATTCTCTAGGGTATTTCTATCTTCTTCTCCACCATTAAGAGGAACAGATTCTGTCTTGGTCGCATGTTGTTTCTGCATACATAGTTAGTTATGTATTGAGGTGATCAAGCTCAATATTCCTACCTAGGCTAGAAACAATTGCCACACAAAACAAACTTATATAAAGAAAACCCTATATGGAGAAATATGACATACATGAATTCTACCTAATGACAGTTGTCTTCTGAGGAAACCTTGATACCATTAATGTAACACCTCACTAAGCTCTAATTCTTCCACCTTAAGTTTTAATATTATTATTATTTTAAACAATAATTAGCTAACATAATATTATTATCCTGTAATCTGAAATTTTATGAGAACTTTTTTTTTTTAAACTGCTATGATTATTTCTAATTTATAGTTCTATTCTGGAATAATATATACCAACTGGAATTCATGCATCTGTAGATTCCAGGAAGAGAGGTGGGTCACAATGGACACGCTTAAATACCAAGTCTTTCCTAGCCAGAACCTTTCCAAATCACACTTTTACAGGAATACACTTTCTTCCAGGCAACCAAAGGTAATTTTTAAATGACAAAGAATATTTCTTTTCTAACATATTACTACTATTTGTTAATCAATAGTTCCCAGTTTAGACAACCATCATCTATAAAAACATACTTCACTACTAACATCAATCCATAGGATATAATACATATTACACATTCAAGATACATTAAGGAAAACTTTAATATAACAATATAACATAACCAAAGTCTAGTAACAGATAGTAAAGATTCTATCTAGCACACATAATAATCTGATTATTTAGAAACTAAGTCCAAGGCTACATCCATTTCACTGTTGATGACGATCCATGCTATCTGGAAACATCAAAGAAAAGGGTGAGAGAAGTCTCCAGGAGGGTGATGTTTCCAGGGGAGTCCCATTTCATCCCAAAAATACTAAGAATAACACGGGAGTATAGTAAGATGCAATCTTTTATATTAACTCAAATTATATTTTACTAATGTCAAGTAAGATAGAAGTGCACAATATCAATCATAATAAAAGTTCAGTAAAAGAAGTGTAATAAATAATCATGAGTGTCCTGTAGCTCCCTTTTATAGTATCATGTTCTCTTCAAATGATTATAGTCTGCAAGGTTTACTTCATATTGGATCTGTGAGAGCTCTCATTGCTAGGGCGTCCCAGTCAGATAAGTGAATACCAAGTCTTTGTTCGCTAGCATGGCGAGGCCCAAGGTATCACTATAACGTACACCAAGTCCTGTCCGCTACAAGGCGGGGCCCGAGTGTCGTTTAGCAACTGCAAGACTAAGTGTACACCAAGTCCTTATCCGCTATAAGGCGTGCCCGAAGTGTCACTTATTTATGTATTCATTTTACATAGTGCATACAGTATACATAAAGAATGAAAATTACATAAAGTTTACATGATTTCTTTCATATTTACATATAGACCACAAGATTTTTCATATTTACACATAAAGTCCAAACAACATAGGATTCCTAAAATACTCATAAAACTCATATTTCTTACAATTATTATTGAAGCACCAAATCACACTATTTTTATAAATTCATTTCCTTTATAATAAAATATACTTAACTTAGTTTTTCATCATATAATAATTTATTTTCAAGTAATAATATGTTACTAATTCCATAAGCCTAAATACACCCAAAATTATTTCCAATCTATCTTTAGAAAATATGTAGGTAAATTACCTTTACATGTTCAATATAAGTAAAAAATATTTTTATCAATATAAAGATATAATCATAGGGTAAATAAAAGAGCAATAAAATCTAAGAAATATTTAAAAATAAATAATTGAAATTATACCCAAACTTTAAGAAATCACTTCAAGCATGAATCTAGTTAGTTTATATGTCATATTCCTAATGGGACCTTAACTTAAATCTTTGTAAATAATATTTCTTAATGTTAATAAATTTATATTCAAGTCAAATATTTATAATCCAAGGTCCATAGTCCAAGATAAACATAACACATAAACCAAGCTAAATATTACATGCTCAAAGGTTTAAAATCCATTCATTATAATGAATTAAATACAACACTTTTTATGAACCAAAAATGTTTTATGATCAAATACATAATGAGGTCAAAATCAAGCTATATTACCTTAAAATTTCACAACTTGTGCACAAAACTTTATTAAATGAAAATACATAGTTCAACAAATTTAGACAACATTGAAATATTTGAAGAAAGCATAATCAAAATTTAAATGATCTTTAATCATACTTTTCAACCATATAAGTAAACAAATAAATATACATCATATACACATAGATTAAGTATTTTATGTCACAATCTTTAAATCATTCAAACATATTAAAACCATAAACACAAACTTTGAGTATCATAACAACATCATATATGAAAATCATGCATGAAGCTTATTAGTGAAAGAAAAACCCCTACTTGTTCTTGGAGCTTTAGAAACTTAGCAACACCCACGCTAGACCAGCAACTTCTTCAACTTTTCTAAACCTTCTCTAAGGGTTATAATTCATGTATAAAGGCTGGGAAGTGTTGAAGTTAGATGGTGATAAGAAGAGGTGATAATTTGGAGGTGATTTGCTAAAAATTTGTAAATATTTTTGTGTGAAAATAAAGAAAATGAAGAGAGAAATGATGGCTATGATTGTTGATAGATTTTGGGCAAGAAGAATGAAGTGTGGAGTGATGTTTAGAGGGGTGCTATTTATAGAAAAAGTTTAGGATTAAAATATTACTAATTTCATAATTTATTTATCATATTTGATTAGTTAAATATTAAAACTAACACTAAATAATTTAATAAATTCTCAATTATCATTTAAAGACATACTAAAATGTTAATGAAATGATTTAAATTTATTTATTAAATTTTAATATATTTAAATATAATTTAATAATTAATTATTCAAAATAAGGTAAATTTGCTTATACTAGTTCATCTTAATTAAGTTAATTAATTAGTAAATGACTTATTTTTTTTATTCAAACATCATAATAAGATTATTAGAGATATAATACAAGTATTCACGAAATTTATATAATTTTCTATAATTATTTATATTTTATTTGATATTTTACACTATTGCTAGTTTTATTAAGAATTAATTATTAATTAACTAATAATTTATTTAACTATTATTTTTTTTTTCTTTGGCAGCCTATAGGTTTGAAAAACATGTCTAATAGAGTTATAGAGGGTGGAAAGTTGTCTTGAATGATTAATATATGAAAATGACAAATTTTGCATATTTATCTTAAAGTTATATATACTAAATAATTCATAAAATCATCATAAAAATTAATTTTCCTTAATATATTGTTAAGAACATGTTTTTACCTTATTTATAAGTTATCTATAATTTTCATGAATTTTTTCTATAATTTTTAGTATTTTTAATATATCTTTACCTTAATTAGGTCTAATTTGAGCTAATTAAAATAATTAATTATCTATAAATAAAATATATAAATTTTA
>JAMLFY010000019.1:3193539-3228444 GCA_030441495.1 Dalbergia oliveri | reverse complement strand
GTTGCTAAGTTATGTAAAAAGAGCCAATACCTCCACCAAGAACCATAAGGTGGCCGAAACCTCATCATGAGGAAACAACCATTTATTGTTTTTTTTGAACTCTAGGGACCAAGATCTTGGTGATTCAAACACCAACATCTCAAGTCGTCATCATTGAGTATTTTTACAATGCTCTACATTTCTTAACAAAACAAAACTAATGACCAACATAAAGGAAAGAAACCGAAAAGACACTTGGCCTAGAAACCAAGTTTAGGCTCTAGAGTTTTGTTCATGTGACCTACATCAACATGAAGCCCTCATCATCAAGCTACCATTTTTCCAAGTCCCAAAGGCCTTCATGGCCGAAACTCAAGGAAAAGAAATGGGGTTTTCAAAAGTTCAAGAGAAACATAACTATGTTTTGAGCAAAACTTGGAAATAATAAACTTATCTTAAGAAAACTCAAGCTTTAGAGGTTGTTCATGTGACAAACATCAACATACAACTCTCATCATCAAGCCCTCCTACCTTGGCCCTAAGGCCGAAAATGAAAGGAAAAGAAAAAGGAGAAACCAAAATAAATTTGTGAGAACTCACTACAACACAACTTTCAAGCAAGATCAAACATTGAGCATTAAGATAAAAGAAAGCATTCTTGAAAAGCTCCCTACCTAGAGTTTGAGATTGAGAGGAAGTGAAGAAGATGAAGAAGTTGGAGAAGATGGACTCTTAAACTTGAGAGGAAAGAAGACCCCAAAGTGCTCTAAACTCTAAGCTTTAGTGAAATGAACAAAGGTGCTTCAAGTTCCCTAAGCTACCTATTTATAGAGAAGTAAAATGAATTGAATAATGGTGGCCTTTTTGGGGAAAAGAAATATCTTTGTTCAAAGCATGGTGTTAGTCATTCAAAGCATGGTGAAAAGTCTAGCTATGCATGTCCTAAAGCATGGCTAGAATTGTAGCTTATTTTCAAACCTTTTTAAATGTATAAAATCACAAAATTTTGGGCTGCCAAGGCTAAAGGAACCGTGCACCCTATGCCCAAAAAGAGAAGAAAATTTTCTAGACTTAAATTCCCAAAGCATAGGTAAGGTGTTGTAAGACATGGTGTCTTGAAAAGTTTGATAGAAAGCTTGAATGACCACAAAAACAAATCATTCTTTTTGAATTTGAAAGACATATTTTTTTTTATTTTAGAAGTGAATTGAAAACCTTGATTGACCATATAAATTATTCTTTGAATCTTGAAAGACATTTTTCTTGGAAGTTGAACATTGATTGAAAGTGTTCAAGACATGTGTCATAAGATAGCTTGACCACTTAGACTAATTTTATGTGATTTCTAGGGGAAGGGTGGCGCCACTTTTGGCAATCTTGGGAAGGAGAATATCTCCTCAAATTATGGTCTAGAAGTGTGCTTTGGTGTGACATAGATTAGGCTTAGGATTGATGGTTGTCAAGTAGGTACTCTAGGTACACTATTTGGTTAATTAAAACTATAGACCCCTAGGTTAGAGGTGGTTGAGAAGGTTTAATGGAGTCAAAGCCTCCAAGACTAGTGATGTGAGTGTGACAACTTCTCCTTGAAAGAAGATGATGTGAATAGTGGAAACACTATTCAACACTATTCACATATTCTTTTTCTTTTTAAAGAAAGAGACTAGAATGAAGTTTGAATTTCCCCAGCAATTTTAGGTTCCAATTAATTTCAAATGATGGTTTTGGCCCTAGGTTAATTATGGAAATTAATTAACCTTTAATTAGAGCCTAATATTGCTTAGGTTTAGAGTTGAATAGCTCATTAGGCTAAAATGCGATATGCAAGGGCATAGGGTGAGTGTTATTCATAGGCTTTAAAAGGGAGGGTTTGGTTTAGCCTGTATTTTGGTCCTTCCATGTATTTGCTAAATGTTTCCTCTTTCCTTTCTTGTATTTTTTGTTCCTGGACTATAAGCTCTCCACTTATATGGTATGACTTTATGCCTTTTTATATTTCAGTTGATGTACCAAACTACGATATTTAATATTATGATGGTTGTTTCTATGGTTGAGGTGTTCTTATTTGCTTTTGTATTGCATGATTTATTTTCTCTTCTGCTTTACGTTTCGCTCATGTTGTACACGATGGCTCACATTTTGTTTTACATGTTTCAAAAAAAAATTTACCTGATTTTCCGCTAAGTAATTTTACAAACGAGTTTTAAAGGAAGTAATAACTAATAATTAATCTTAATACGTCTAGGCGTTTAGGTTAAATATTAGGGTGTTACATTATGATATCAGAGGTTTCCAATTCTTATCTAGCTTGAGGATTTGCTTTACTATGTTATAGGCATGATACGGTAGTATGTCATGTATAGTGCTTAGCTAATAGAGATAAGCTATAGGATAGACACACATGACATCTTCTACTTGCCTGAACATGGTAAGTAGCTCATCTAGCTTGGAATATTGAGCTTATCACCTCAGTGTTTGTTCACTTGTGTGTCTAGGGACCAATGGCCTCGTAGAACAAAATAGGAATGCGAATGAAGGGGAACAAGGGAACGAGACCGTGACCGTTCATGAGATGGAGAGCGATGGAATGCATGTTCGACGCATGAACCAATCGTGGGATGCCCAAGGTCCCCCTGCCAAGGCCGTGAGCAAGCCCGTTTTGGGAGTTCCTGTGTACGCCCCATTTTTATGGAATTTTTACTGTCATTAGGAATTACCGAATTACCGTAGGTAAATATTATATAAAATTTGAGACCAAACAATCCTTGCGGCCATTTTAATCCGATTGCGTGCCGACTTAGCCGAACCTCACTAAAATGTGTTAAAATGTGTTTTTAAGCCATGATTAACCATTGGTTAAGCTCGGGTGGTTCGGGCAATTTTTAAGTAAAATGACCGTTTTGCCCCTCTTTTGTCAGTTTTACAAATTTTGAGATTTTTAATTTGTCTAACGAAACCTAAGCAATATTAGGCTCAAATTAAAGCTTATTAAATTCTAATTATTAATCTAGAGTCAAAATTATTTATTTAAATTGATTAGAACCTAAAATTGCTTTAAAACACTCAAATTGCTTACTAATTCACCTAAACCCTTAACCGTAAATCTAAATTGCATGAATACCTTGCCTACACCTAAATAATACATGGAACACACAAAACCCTCTTCCATGAGGCTGTAATGCATGAAATAATTCAGCCATAACATTAGAATTATTGCAAGATAATGCACTAAAACAAAATGCCAAAAAATTCCCTAAAACATGGCATAAAACATGCCTTAAACAAGAAATGATTTTCCTCCCTTTGTTCCCCATGAAAAATCTGAAAATTATGCCTCCTCCTCTTGTCCATACATGAGCTTGAATCCTCTATAAATAGGCATGCTTGAGCAGTCTTAGAAGCCTTGCTCATAACTACACAAATTCTAGTTTTAGGAGCACCAAAAGCTCTCATTTCCTCCTCCTCTTGGCTAATTTCTTTCTTCAAGTTTTCAAGAATATTTTCTTTCATTTCACTCCAAGAAACCAAGTTCTCTTCCTTTCCTTCAAATCAGATTAGGTAGGGAGTAGTTTCTAATTTATTTCTATGTTTTGCTAAGTTGTGTTCTTGGTTCAAAATGATGATTTATGGACTTTTCTTAGTTTTTCATTTGGTTTTCTTCTTAATTTTTCTTTAACCAATTCAGCCATATGGCCTAGGTGGGACTAAGATGATGGCTTGATGATGAGGACCTTGAAGGTGGGTTGTGAATCCATCACAAGTTAGGCCTTTAAAGCTTGAAAGTTCCACTTGATGCAAAACTTTAAAGAATAATATTTTTATGATGTTTTTATGATCTTGAGTTTAGAACTTGAAAGATGTATTTTTCACTTTGTCTTGCTAAGATATATTGGGTTGAATTTATATTTCTCTAAAGTCTTGGAGGAGCTCTAGTAAAGAAATAAAATGAACTTGCATCCATGTTTAAGTTTATGCCTTGCATAATCATGTTTACTTTCTATGTCATCACTAAATTCTCAAGAATGAATAAATGAACTTGTATATTCATGTTTAAATTTCCAAGCTTGCATTTCATGTTTATGTTTCAAGTTGTCACTTAATCTCAAAGATAATAAAGAGGTTGCATTTCATATTTATTTTATGCTCTCACTTTATTTTATAATGGCTAAAAGAATCAACGCATGACATGTTTATTTTTATGTCATCACCTCAAAGACTTGCCCAAGTATCACAAGCAAAGAAATAAGATTATTGGAGTTAAAGAATTGATTCTTTAAGAAGTCTTGAGATTGGAGCTTAAAAAGATGTAATAATAATCTCTTTTCCCTTCACCGGTCCAGTGCGGATTACCGCCGCTCGCTTCTTAAGATTCTCTTCTCCCTCCACTGGTCCCGCGGACTACCGCGCTTCAGCTTCTTGCATCATGTTTATATTTCAAGCTCTTGCATCATGTTTAATTTTCAAGTCATCACCTTAAATCTTAAAGATAAAGAAATGGATTTGCATATCATGTTTATAATTCCAAGTTATCACCTTATAATGACAAGATTAAAATGAGGTTGCATAGCATGTTTATGATTCTAAGATATCACATAAATCTCTTAAGATCAAGACTTGCTCCTTTTATCTTAAGTGAGAATTTTAATCATGAAGATTCTTTCAAGTTTAGCAAAAAGAATTAGTTTCTAAAAGAAATTTGAGGCCTTGCAAAGACTTTACAAGAAACTAGTATTCCATGTACACTTAAAATGTGATTATATGAGGTTCATGATTCGGCCACTAATATGAGTTTAGTACTACTGTATGATGATGGTTTAATATGTTTGAAGTTGTGATAATTATGGTTTATTGCTAAAGGAATGATTCTATGCATGTTAGAAATAAAACTAGCTTCCTAGAAAACCATAAAAGCAAGATTTCTAGGACTCTAGAGAATGAAATTTATGCATTTCCAGACCTTTAGTGGCCTTAAGAACCAGATTTTATTATGTTTAGATAAGGGACAATGATTCATAATTGGTTTAGTAATTAATTTTAGCATCATAGGGAAAGCCGGTAACGAGAAAGGGTTAAAAACGTAACTTCTAGCATACCAAAACCTTAAGAACAACTACGTCTATGCTACCCCATATAGTCTAATAATGTTCTTAAGGCTTATAATTGATGGTAATAAATCCCTTAGATGCATAAGTAATTAGTTTGATAATTAAGGTTACCCAACTTTAGAGTTCGGTTATTTAAGGGAGCTTTACTGTGAGAATTTTAGATGACATCTTTTGATGCTTTGAATGTAAGTTATATGATGAAGTAATGCCTATGAGAATTTGATATTATTGAATGATTTCATGGCTTGCATGTTATAGTTGCTATTGCAAACAATGAGAATGTTCATGCATCTTGATGATTATGATATAACATTCTAAGACTTAATGGTGACTTAAACTTATAAGGAAATGATCCTTTGGACCCATCAGACTATAGGTGGTGAAAAGTTGATCTGAGAAAATGATCCTTTAGACCCATCAGACTATAGATGGTAAAAAGGTGATTCTTGCCCCTAGCCCGTTCTCTCAAAAGGGTAGAGTCGGGACTTTAACTTATCAAAAGGGATAAGTATATGCTAGTGACGACTAGTAAGGTATGAGCTCATAACCTAGATTACTCCCAAAAGGGTGGAGTATAGGGTGGCCCAGGAAAATGATGATGAAAGTAACTTTAAGTCACCTAAGAAACTAAGTAAATGCATTATGTGAATATGATGTTCTACTATGCATAGTATTTATGAGATGATGATGAGAAATATGATGTTCTGCTATGCATAGTATTATGAAATGATGATGAGGAATATGATGTGATTTTATGCATAACTATGTTAATATATATGAAAGGAAAATTTCATTATATACATGACATGCTAAGTTTATGATGCATTATAAGACGCATGATTAAAACCGACGACCTCGGTAAAGTATATTTTCAAACTTAATAAATCAATCTTAGCATGCTCATTATTTCATAATAACCCAGGTTCCTGGGACGATGATGATGACACAATGCATCATGAGGTGAGTACCCTACACAATGCATCACTCGTATATTTCAGATATCTATCCCTATCCTTGGAGTGTTATTACTAGGTGCCATTAATGGATGTCCTTCCATCCATAATATTATTTATGTTTTGTTAGATTGCCTACACCTAGTCTTATTCCTTGGTAGGCAACTATCTATGTGTTATGTAATTATGGATGTTATATGATGGAGCCAATATGATGTGTTTTTCATGCTATGTTGATTATTCGCTTTATTTCGATTATTGTTCACGTTATGCGCGGCTCACGCTTTCAATTATGTTTTAACAAAAAAAAATGGCTCATATTTTCACTAAGTATTTTTCAAAGTATGATGAAAGAATTGAAGCAAAGAGTAAGTCTAGTAATTAATCAGATACAACCTAGGTGTATCGTTAATTATTAGGGTGTTACATTTGCAAGGCCAATCCCCAACCTTCTCTGGAGCCTTAACCCAGACAAAGTGGATGAGTGGATCAAGAACATGGAAAAGATCTACTCGGTGGTCGCCTCGGAGGAGCAAAAGGTCACCTTTGCAGCATACATGATGGAGCCTGACGCCTAATTTTGGTGGACTAGCACCAAGAGGCTGCTTGAAGTTAGGGCAGTGATCAATTGGGAGCTATTCAAGACTTCTATTAGAAGTATTTTCCGAGTCCGTGAGGAATGCGAAGGACATCGAGTTCATGCAACTAACCCAAGGTGGATCTTTTGTCGCCAGGACACGGCAAAGTTCAAGGAGCTAATAAAGTTTTCTTGGGTTTTCCAAGGGAATCCCGATGAAGTGTGGAAGTGCGGTTAAGTTTGAGGTCGGTTTAAGGGTCGAACTTAACGTGGCGGTGGCGCACATGGAGATTAGGACTTCCCCACCCTAGTCAACAAGTGTAGAATCATAAAGGAGGGGCACAAGAAGTTAAGTGCCGCAAGGGTGGAGCATCCCTGCGGGTTGGGACCTCAAGCCTCGAGGTTCAAGCCACCACATCAGAACTAGTCGAGGAGCCACTGCCATCCCACCAAGCCAACCAGTTCAAGCATCAACAACATCAACAACAAAGAGGACCCAACAACCAACCCTCCTCACATTCGAGGCCGCCATTCAACCACAACGCCGGGAATCGTAACAATCAACAAGGAGGAGCGGGCCCCTCGCAACAACAACCAAGGAGGCCCCAATTGGAACAAGAACAAAGCACCCCAAGGAGCCCTACTTTCCCCGACCCGCATCGGTGGTGTGCCCCCGATGTGGAAGAAATCATGGTAACCTCCCTTGCCATGTGGATAAGGAGTATGCTTCCCACGTGGCAAGCCCGGCCACTATGCCAAGGATGGAGAAGCTAGGGTCATCGAGTCAGAACCCCAGGCTGCAACACCAAGGGAGGGTCTTTACCCTCAATGCGGAAGACGCCCAGATCCAACGACCTCATCGAAGGTAAGTGCGCATTAAATGGTAGAACCTTAATTGTACTATATGACTCTGGTGCTACTTATTCTTTCATCTCACATGCTAGTGTTGAGTCTTTGAATCTGAAAGTTTTAAGCTTCCTTTTGATCTTATTGTCTCTACTCTGAAAATCGTCCTGACACACCTGAACTGTTGTTTAAATTGTCATCTTACTGTTGAAAATAGGTCCTTTATCATAGATTTGATTTGTTTACCTTTGAAAGACATAGGAGTAATTCTTGGCATGGATTGGCTCTACCTAACCATGTGTTGTTAGATTGTTATACCAAAATCGTCATCCCCCTAGCAACACTAGTCAAACCTTGAAGCTTTACATAAATTCCATAGAGGCTTCTATAGTGGGGAGAAAACTAAGGGATATGTCCTCCTATCCACTAGTGAGGTAGACTTTTAGTAGAACATAGATGATATCCCAGGAGTGAGAGAGTATCCCGAGGTATTTCCAATGAGATACCCGAATTCCCTTCTGAAGAGAAGTGGACTTCTCCATTGAGTTTGTTCCAGGAATGGACCTATCTCTATAGCCCCATATAGAATGTCACCCATGGAGTTAAAAAAGTTGAAAACCCAGTTGAAGGAGCTATTAGAGAGAAAGTTTTATAAGACCTAGTGCTTCACCATGGGGAGCCCCCTCTTGTTTGTTAAGAAAAAGGATAGGAACATGAGGTTGTGTATAGATTATAGGTAATTGAAGAGAGAAAACTAAAACAAATACCCTTTGCCTAGCATTGATGATCTCATGGACCAATTAAAAGGAGCGGTGGTATTCTCCAAGATTGATTTAAGGTCTGGATACCACCAGATTAGAGTGAGAGATGAGGATATACCAAAAATCGCCCTTAGAAACGGTTTGGACACTTTGAGTTCACCGTGATGTCTTTTGGATTGACAAATGCACCCCGTTCATGACTATATGAATAGGATCTTTACCCCTATTTAGATAAGTTCGTGGTCGTTTTCATAGATGATATACTCATCTATTCGAAGACTCACGAAGAGCATGAACGTCATCTAAAGATGGTTTTAGAGGTTTTGCAGGAGAAGAGATTGTATGCAAAGCTTTCTAAGTGTGAATTTTGGTTGGAGGAAGTGAAGTTTTTGGGACATGTAGTGTCAAGGAGGTAGTAGCTGTTAACCTAAGGAGATAGAAGCCGTGATGAATTGGATAGACCAACCATCGTAACGGAAATACGAGCTTTTGGGTTTAGCAGGCTATTATCGTAGGTTTATAAAAGGATTTTCCCTATCGCCTTTCCCCTAACCAAGCTCACTAAGAACCCCCCATTTTTATGGAATCCCAAGTGTGAGAAAAGCTTTCAAGAGCTAAAGTGGAAGTTGACCTTGACCTCAGTTTTAGTTTCACTCGACCCCAATGTACCTTTCGAGGTGTATTGTGATGCTTTGGGTAAGGGTTTAGGCTGTGTGTTGATGCAAAATAGGCAAGTGGTAGCTTATGCGTTAGACAACTCAAGTCTATCGAGGTGAACTACCCCACCCATGACCTAGAGTTAGCCGCCATAGTGTTTGCCTTGAAGATATGGAGGCATCACTTGTATGGAGTAAGGTTTGAAGTTTCTCTGATCACAAGAGCCTTAAGCACCTCTTTGATCAAAAGGAGTTAAATATGAGGCAAAGAAGGTGGATAGAGTTTCTAAAGGACTATGATTTCGGCTTAAGTTACCACCCTAGGAAGGCTAATGTGGTTGAATGCCTGAGCTGAAAATCACTGCACCTATCTCACATGATGGTTAAGGAAGTTGAGTTAATAGAGAAGTTTAGGGATTTAAATCTAGGGATGTCAGTGTTTGATAAGAGTATGAGAGTGTCACCTCACTATGACCAGTGGGTTTAAACATAGGGTCATTATTGCACAAGTAGAGAAGGAATTAGAGAGACCTTCGAGGCGGTAAGACGAGCAAACTAAGGGTTTTGAGCAAGGACCCAGTTTGTGGAGGTTTGAGGAATGGATTTGCGTATCGCAGGATGGTGACCTCCGAGAGAACATCTTGGAGGAGGCCCATAAAAGCCACTTCACCATTCATCCTGGTGCCACCAAGATGTATCAACATTTAAAGAAGATGTCATGGTGGCCAGGATTGAAAAAGGACGTACTTGCTTGGGTTAGTAAGTGCTTGGTCTATCAAAGGTGAAGATCGAGCACCAAAAGCCTTCTGTAACGCCCGATTTTCACTAAACTTTCAAAATGACCAAAATGCCCCGAGGTCATTTTCACCCGAAACATTACGGCCGGCTTTGGGCCATCCTCATAGGGTTCATATGTTATATGAAGGGGATTGTTTGAGTGCGAATGCCTAACGGAGTAGAAAAACCTCATTTATGAGATCTCTGCGTAAATGACCAAAATACCCATGTAACAGAATTAAGGCAGTTTTTAAGTTTCGTTCGACCCGGACTTCGTCCCGAGGTTTAAAACAATGATTTTAAGGCATGAACTATGTTTGTTTAAGTCCCGGAGGTCCGGCAAGTTTTGGTAAAAATTACGATTTTGCCCTTGCATATCGCATTTTCAGCTTAATGAGCTATTCAACTCTAAACCTAAGCAATATTAGGCTCTAATTAAAGGTTAATTAATTTCCATAATTAACCTAGGGCCAAAACCATCATTTGAAATTAATTGGAACCTAAAATTGCTTGGGAAATTCAAACTTCATTCTAGTCTCTTTCTTTAAGAGAAAAAGAATGAATAGTGTTGAATAGTGTTTCCACTATTCACATCATCTTCTTTCAAGGAGAAGTTGTCACACTCACATCACTAGTCTTGGAGGCTTTGACTCCATTAAACCTTCTAAACCACCTCTAACCTAGGGGTCTATAGTTTTAATTAACCAATTAGTGTACCTAAAGTACCTACTTGGCAACCATTAATCCTAAGCCTAATCTATGTCACACCAAAGCACACTTCTAGACCATGATTTGAGGAGATATTTCTCCTCCCAAGGCTGCCAAAAGTGGCGCCACCCTCCCCCTAGAAATCACATAAAATTAGTCTAAGTGGTCAAGCTATCTTATGACACATGTCTTGAACACTTTCAATCAATGTTCAACTTCCAAGAAAAATGTCTTTCAAGATTCAAAGAATAATTTATATGGTCAATCAAGGTTTTCAATTCACTTCTAAAATAAAAAGAAATATGTCTTTCAAATTCAAAAAGAATGATTTGTTTTTGTGGTCATTCAAGCTTTCTATCAAACTTTTTCAAGACACCATGTCTTACAACACCTTACCTATGCTTGGGAATTTAAGTCTAGAAAATTTTCTCCTCTTTTTGGGCATGGGGTGCACGGTTCCTTCAGCCCTTGGCAGCCCCAAATTTTTGTGATTTTATGCATTTAAGACAATTCTAGCCATGCTTTAGGACATGCATAGCTAGACTTTTCACCATGCTTTGAATGACTAACACCATGCTTTGAACAAAGATATTTCTTTCCCCCAAAAGGCCACCATTATTCAATTCATTTTACTTCTCTATAAATAGGTAGCTTAGGGAACTTGAAGCACCTTTGTTCATTTCACTAAAGCTTAGAGTTTAGAGCACTTTGGGGTCTTCTTTCCTCTCAAGTTTAAGAGTCCATCTTCTCCAACTTCTTCATCTTCTTCACTTCCTCTCAATCTCAAACTCTAGGTAGGGAGCTTTTCAAGAATGCTTTCTTTTATCTTAATGCTCAATGTTTGATCTTGCTTGAAAGTTGTGTTGTAGTGAGTTTCTCTCACAAGTTCATTTCGGTTTCTCCTTTTTCTTTTCCCTTTCATTTTCGGCCTTAGGGCCAAGGTAAGGAGGGCTTGATGATGAGAGTTGTATGTTGATGTTTGTCACATGAACAACCTCTAAAGCTTGAGTTTTCTTAAGATAAGTTTATTATTTCCAAGTTTTGCTCAAGACATAGTTATGTTTCTCTTGAACCTTTGAAAACCCCATTTCTTTTCCTTGAGTTTTCAGCCATGAAGGCCTTTGGGACTTGGAAAAATGGTAGCTTGATGATGAGGGCTTCATGTTGATGTAGGTCACATGAACAAAACTCTAGAGCCTAAACTTGGTTTCTAGGCCAAGTATGTTTCGGTTTCTTTCCTTTATGTTGGTCATGAGTTTTGTTTTGTTAAGAAATGTAGAGCATTGTAAAAATACTCAATGATGAGGACTTGAGATGTTGGTGTTTGAATCACCAAGATCTTGGTCCCTAGAGTTCAAAAAAAAAAATGGTTGTTTCCTCATGATGAGGTTTCGGCCACCTTATGGTTCTTGGTGGAGGTATTGGCTCTTTTTACACAACTTAGCAACACTAGTGTTTCTTTTCTTGTGAGGATGAGTTATGGGATGAAACTTTGTTTCCTTTAAAGTCTTGCAAGAGCTCTAAACAAGATATAAAAGAAGTTGCATCCATGTTTACTTTTATGCTTTGCATAGCATGTTTAATTTCAAGCCATCACTAAGCAACTTAAGGATTAAAATGAGAATGTGCATCATCACTTAATTAATCTCAAAGCCTACCTATTTCAACCTTAAAGTTGATTGTTGATTTGGAGTGAAAACTTCAAGAGGCCTAGAGCACTAAAATAAAGAATTGAACCTTGCACCTCATGTTTATCTTTTGCCTAGCACATTTATGTTTCAAGCTTTGCATCTCATTTTATATTTCAAGTCATCACTAAGCGCTAAGAATAAGAATGGAGATGTATTTCATATTTACTTTGTGTTATCACTTTACTTTCAAAAAGGCTATAAAATGAAATGCATAGCACGTTTATTTTGATGTCGTCACTTAAAACTTTAGAGCTCAAAGACTTGCCCCTTTCATTCTAGAAAAGAATTAAATCAAGGAGGTACTTCCTTGAATATCATTCGGCCATGTGGTGTAAATGGCTCTAGGATGAGTTTCATTTAACTACAAGGGCCTATAATGCATGACTTAGAATTTTTCTAAGCTTAGATGCACCCAACTAAGGTTTTAAACAAGTTTTCAAGTTTTGCATCTTGATCAAGGGTAAGATTAAATGGCTACTGCCCTTGGCGTTTTATGTTGAGTTTTGGCAAAATAAACTTTGATCTTATGGAGTTTTGAAGTCCCAAAAAGGTTCTAAGAGAAACTAGCAAGTTATATGTTTGAAAGTAAGGTTTTTCTCATGATTTTATGCCTTAAGGGTTTCGGTTCTGCCTTAACAGTTCCAGCACCTTAAATTCTGTTTTGGGTGGTCTAAATATGTTGATTTACCTTGCCGAGTATGTGACATTTGTTCTAGACATTTAAAAGCATCATTAGTGACTTTGTTTGCCTAATATGTGAATTCTAGAACTACTAAAGAATGGCAAAGTTAGTTTCTGCCCAGCCTTGATAAAATAGTTAGAATCACATTATAATATGCCTAGATGTGCGGGAGTGACTCATAATTGGCTTAGGTATTAATTACTGCACCATAGACAAAGTCGGAAGCGAGAAAGGGCTTAAAACGCATTTTTCTAGAACACATAATTCATCAAATGTGAACAACTACATAAAGCTGTCCAACCATAATTAATTAGGAATTAGAACTTAATGGATTATGGTAATGAGGTTAATCAATCCCATCAGCATGCAAGAAAACAATGGGATAGTTTGAGGTTACCCGATTCAGAGATTTCTACCTTAAGGGATGATTATGTGTCTCGCATTTAATGATGAATTGATGTGTTAGCTCATGACATATATGGTGCCATGTAAACTATTATCCTTAAATAATAGTTTTGTACTCTTACGTTATTGCTTCTTTAAAAGACCTTAGAGATGCCGAAGTAGTAATTTTGTGTTACGCATTAATTATGCGGCATCTCAAAGTAACATGTTAAACTTAGGGTGACTTAAAATATGAGAATGTAATCCTTTGAAACCACCAAATGAAGGGTGGGGACGATGTGATTCTAGCCCCCTAAACCCGTACTTAAGGTCGGGAAGTTGACTTATCCCAAGGGATGAAGTCTAGATGCTAGTGACGACTAGTGTGGTATGAGCTCATAACCTAGAGATTTCTCAAAAGGGAGAAAGATTAGGGCGGCCCCAGTTAAGTAAAGGTTCTTATGTCACCTAAGTAACCAAGTTATATGACTTATGTTCCATGTACCCAGTTATATGCTTTATGTCCTATGTACCTAGTTGCATGATTTACATTCTATAATTCAAGTATATAGCTTATGTAAACACAAGTGCCATGTTAAAAGAACGGATTCCTGAAATTGAGATTTTAGAAAACTCATAATTGAACCAATATATGTCCATGGTTTTATAAATAAACCGAGAACCCTGGAGACGTAGATGATGACACATAGAATAGGAGAAAACCCTACTGAGTTTCTTTAGCAAGAAAACTCACTCCCTCTATCTCTCTTTCCATTACGTCTTCAGATTGAGATGGCGACCTTCATCCTATTCATTGACACGCCGACATGGGAGATCCACCATGACCCAGAGCTTGGGTCATTTCATTTTGAGGGCTCTTGCACCGTTCGTGTGTTCGCATTTCTTGGACGACCCTTCCCCATCCAGGAGATAGCTACTCTTTACCCCACGTCTCCTTATGATGATGCGATGATTTTTGAGCACGCCCGTACGCTTGCTGAGAGGATTCTACGGACTCACTCTGCCAGTTCTAGAAGGGTACCAGAGTACGTGCCCCTCACTCAGGCATCTGAGGAGGATCCCTCAGGAGGACTCTGCCCCACTCCACCGCATATGCCCATGGGTAGTGAGGAGACGGTGACTCAGCCTCGAGAGCCCCGGTCCCGGTCCACGGCCTTTACGTAGGGGAAATGTCCAGCCATCCACCATGCCCGCTCCAGCCGAGCTTCATCATGGAGGACCTCGAGTGCCTACTCCAGACGCACTTCGTCCATGGATTGGTTACGCCCGCCTTGCCCATGGCATTAGCTTTAGGATAAAGGGTATTCCTTAGTGCACGCACTACACATAGAACGGATAAACTTTCTTTTGTATTGAGGTTATCCACTTTAGATGTTCTTAGGAGGGGGTGTTCCTTTTATGATTTCTGGTTCTTGGTTTCTATTTACATGTATTTCTTGTTCAGTTGTATTTGCATCATCTCATGTACTCAAGAGTCCTGTAGGGTAGGCATATTATTATGTATGAAGTATTTCAATGTGATGTTGTTATATTTGATCTGGAGCCACTTCTATGTTTATATTTCCGCACTTTATGATACCGACCCGATAAGATACGGCGGCTTTTATTTTAAGTTATGTCAAAAAAAAAAAAAAAAGTGGCTCGTATTTTCTTTAAGTTATTTCTCTTTCTCATAAAAGAACCATGACAGTAAGTAATGACTGATATTTGGCCTAAGTACTTACTAGTAGTATTGGGTCAAATGTTAGGTTGTTACACCTTCAGAAATGTTGCAACCCCTATCTATCCCCGAGTTGGAAGTGGGATAACATATCCATGGATTTTTGTGACTGGCCTACCTAGGACCCAAGCCGGCCATGATGCTATTTGGGTACAGTGCAGGCTAAACCAAGTCAGCCCATTTCCTACCTATCAAGATAACCATTTCCCTACAGAAGTTAGCCCAACTATACATACAAGAGATAGTGAGGTTACATGGTTCCATCGACGATAATTCTTGATCGAGATCCGCAATTTACGTCGCGTTTTGGGAAGCCTTTCAAAGGGCATTTGGTTCAAGTTATGTTTAGCATGGCTTACCACCCTCAAACAGAATGGTTAACAAGAAAGAACTATCCAAACCTTGGAAGATATGTTAAGGGCGTGTGTTTTGGAGAGAAGGAAGTTGGGATAAGTACTTGCCACTTATCGAGTTCGCATATAACAACAGTTATCATGCGAGCATTTGCATGGCACCGTACGAAGCCTTGTATGGAAGGAAGTGTCAGTTGCCTTTGTGTTGGCATGAACCCGGAGAACAAAGTGTGTTGGGACCGAAGAGTGAGGGAAAACCATGGAACAAATAAGAAAGATTAAGGATAGAATCTTACTGCCAAAGCCGACAATAGAGCGGACAAGCGGCGAAGCGTTGAGTTCCAAGAGGGCAAACATTTTTTTTTTAAGGATTACCCCCATTATATGCATAGGTAGAGCCATGTGAATCAAAAAGTTGAGTCCCCCATTTCTTGGTCCTTTTGAAATTCTTTAGAGAATCGGGACAGCAGCCTACAAAATAGCCCTACCTCTGAACCTATAAAATCTTCATGACGTCTTTCACGTCTCCAACTAAGAAAATACCAATCCGATCCTAGCCATATGTTAGAGCCAGAGCATGTGCAGTTAAGGGAGGACCTAACTTTCAATCTACCACTAAAGGATCGTGGACCACTGGAGCCAGCAGTTGAGGAACAAGTCCGTTCCTTTGGTGAAGTGGCGGGGACGTGAGAGGTTGAAGAATTCACATGGGCTAGAATCCGAGACGGACGAGATCCCAAGCTTTCCTAAGATAACAAATTTCGAGGACAAAATTCTTTTTAAGGAGGGGAGTAATGTAATGCCCCATTTTTCTATTCGAGTGCAAATGACCGAAATGCCCTGAGGTCATTTTTACCCGAAATTCAAGGATAGTGTCCTGGATTTTAATGACTCCTCGAATGGGTCAACTCAATGTTTGAAGGGGATTATATTGTTATGTTTGATATCCAGGTGAAAATCTTGTTCTTTAAACTTTCGGCTCAAATGACCAAAAAACCCTTGCATGTTTTACGTAGGTAAAGGTACCGTTGAGCCTGGAACTTTTCAAGAAGTTTGGAATGATGTTTTTGAGTGGTTTTTGATGTTCAGTTCGGGCGCTAAGGTCCCAAGCAATTTTAGTGCAAAATTACCATTTTGCCCCTAGAACAGTGTACAGTGAGCCTAATGACGTAATTAAGCAAACCTAAGCAATATTAGGCTCTAATCGAAGATTAATTTATTTTAATTAATCTAGAGTCAAAATAATTTATTAAGGTTAATTAGAACCTAAGATTGCTTAGTTAAACTCTAATTACATTCTTTAATTCAAGATTCCTAGTCATGGAATCTTGAATAGTATTTTCTCTCTCCAATTCCTTAAATTAAGGAATTGTGCCCATACCTTCATTTGACTAAGAAAATGGTTTTAAATTGTTAATCTAGCAAGATCACTTCCCTAATCAAGTCTTGACAACCTTAATTAACCATTACCTCACCTAAACACTTTCTTACAAACTCCTAACCAAAACCTTAATCAAAGAAACACCTAAACACATCATTAAACCACAATTACATGAACAATTTCTCTTCCTCCCTTGGCTATAAATTTGGCCGAATGCATACCTAGAAATAGGTTCACATGTTAATTTTATTTCACTCCAAAGGCTATACATCAAGCCATACCTTGACCATACCTAGCCATGCCTTCAACCATGCCTTTGAATGACAAGCTTTTGAAGATATTTTCTCCTCCTCCTTGGCCTTGAAACCGTCGGCCATCCTCCTCCAATCAGCCTCCATGTTTCAAATTTTCTATAAATACCAAGCTTTGAAGAACTTTGTTACACTTTAGAAGCTTTGCCAAGTTTAGCTTTCTTGCATTTCTCTTTTTCTCTCAAAGTTCTCTTCATCTTTCTTTCTTCTTCCTCCCTTAAAGAAACCTTCCACCACCACAATTCATCACAAACAACCTTAAACCACCACTCCCTCACCTCAAATCACCTCTCAAACACCAAACCTTTCCATTTCCAAGCTTGCTTTCTCAAGGAAAAATCATCTTCCTTGAGCTTCCTCTTTGGCCGAATCCTCCTCCTCCTCAAAGAAGATTTTGTCTTCTCACTCTTTCAAGAACACAAGCTTCTTTCATTTCTTTCAAGACTTCCTTAGGTAAGGGTTTTATTTCAAAGTTTTACTGTTTTCTTCAAGAAAGGTTCTAGTTTTCTCTTGGTTTTTCAAGCCTTTCTTTCTCTTTTTTCTTTTTTGGCCTTGGAGCCTTTTCAAGAGAAAAACTTTAGCTTGATGATGAGGTTTCAAGATAATGGTCTTGTGATGTCATGTGAAAAACCTCTAAAGCTTGAAAAACTTGGTCTTGGACCATATATGCTTTTGGTTTCTTTCCTTTTTCTTGCTTATGCTTTTAGTTTTTCCTTTCTTTTCTTCCTCAAAGTTTTTTCTCTTTTCCTTTTCCCTTAATGGTTTCAGTTTTCACTTCTTTTATTTGAACAAAGTTTGTTAAAAATGTTAAGTAGATCACTAAAAGTTTTGTTAAGAAAATTAATCCTATGTTTTCAAAGAGCTCTAAGCTTACCCTTGCCAACCTTAAAGTTGGTCGGCCTCTAAGAGTTTACTCTAGATTGAAGCCCATGAGCAATAAAATAAAGAATATGATTAGTTCTTTGTATGCTTGTTTAGATAAAGTGTTGAGTTTTGTGTCCATTTTCTTGAGCTTGATGATGAAGTTCAAAACAAAGGCTTCTTTGAAGACTTGGTGCTAAGAACTCTAAAGCTCACTTTATGTTGTAAAGATACAAATTGGGTTAAGGTTGTAATGTTCCTCTAAAGTCTTGTAAGAGCTCTAGTTAAGATAAAATGAGTTGCATACATGTTTATGTTTATGCCTTGCATAGCATGTTTATTTTGATGCCATCACTAAGCTCTCAAGAATAACTAAATGAACTTGCATTATCATGTTTAAATTTCCAAGCTTGCATTTCATGTTTATATTTCAAGTCATCACTTAATCTTTAAAGATAATAATGAGGTTGCATCTCATATTTATTTTATGCTCTCACTTTATTTTATAATGAAGAGTAAAACAAGTGCATAGCATGTTTAAGTTTATTTCATAGGATAACATGTGTTATTTGAGTTATGTGGCATGACTAAATTTAGGGAAATTTGAGTGTAGTTATTATGCTGCCGAATTTTCATCAAATTTGTGACTTAAGAAAGTTTGAAAAGAAAGATTTTATATGTGACATGCTAAGATGCATTTCTCCTGACGAGGAGAAAGGAAACCTGGGTATGGTCGTGGAGCCATATCGAAGCGGACAATGTCATTGGCTTAACCAGTATTGCATTTCCCAGACTTTAGACGTACTTTTCCTGATGGTGAGGAAAAGGTAAAATCGTGAGGCATTCAACATTAGCCTGAAGCGGACAAAGTCTTTGGTTTGAACCAGCCCATGCGTTTCTGAGAAGGAAAAAAGTCCCATGATGGGTGATTCCTCAGTCCCCACCCTGACTCTGTAGTTGGGATTATTATTTTTTATGATTATGACGCTTATCAAGAAGATAAGTAAGAACTAGTGACGACTAGTTAAGGTATTAGCTCATAGCCTAGTATCAAGGGTCGGTTACTAATTTTGATACCATAATGTCACAAGTTTGAGAACCAAGAAGATGAAGCATTTTGCTCATGAAAGAGAGAAGTTGATTATGAGAAAGTACATGCCACTTATATGAGAAATTAGTTATTGATGAGATGTTTTCTTAGTTTGTTCATAAAGTATTTCCATGCATTCATGTTCTGCGATGCTGCATACATGCATTAAGATTCATCATAAAAGACACGTACCTTGGATAATTACTTTTATGAAAACCTTATAATGAACCTTTGCATGTTTAACCTTTTCAGATAAACCCAAGGTTCCTAGGGACATAAACGATGACACTAGGATAGAGGATTTTGATTGAGATTTTTTAGCAAGATTCCCCTCTTTCTTCTCTTCCCATTACGTTTCACTTCTATGCGTCATTTGATCTTCATTGATACGCCCGTGTGGAGGTGTACTATGATCCGAGACCATCAGTCATATCATTTGAGGGTCATTATGCCATGTGTATTTTTTACATGGGCCGTCATTTGTATTTCCTTTCAGCTTTCATTTTACCCCGACTCTCCTTATGGGAACGATTTTGATCTTCGAGAGCACCCGTGATAGAGCATGCCAGCCGACCTTCGCTTCGGATGCGTGACTATCCAGTACGTTCCCTCATTCCTCGTTGTGGGACCTGCCCGAGGATTTTCCCACCGACCCCTATCCCGAGGCTCTGCCCTTCGTGCCTGGTCGTCTGGGAGCGAGGACCCAGCCCCGAGCCCAGGCGCGTGGCATGTACCAGCCCGAGAGCGCCCCCCGCCGAGAAGGCCACGTCGCTCCGCCGACGCATGCCCACGCCCCCGCTTCGTCGGGCCACATCCAGGCTTCCAGCGCCGGCTACATCCGCCCAAGGAGTAGCGTCATCCGTAGGCTTTAGAGGGAGGGTTTGGTTTTAGCCCTTGTATCTTTTGGGGCCTTCCATGTATTTGCTGTCATGTTTCCTCTTTCCTCTCTTGTATTCCGTTCTGGACCTAGCTCTGCCCACTTATATGGGCATGACTTTATGCCTTTTTATATTTCAGTTGATGTACCAAACTACGATATTTAATATTATGATTGTTGTTCCTATGGTTGAGGTGTTTATTTGCTTTTGTATTGCATGATTTATTTTCTCTTCGCTTACATTTCACTCATGTTGTATGCGATGGCTCGCATTTTGTTTTACATATTTAAAAAAAAATTTACCCGTATTTTCCGTGAAGTAATTTTCAAACGAGTTTCAAAGGGAAGTATAACTAATAATTAATCTTAATACGTCCTAGGCGTGTTGGATTAAATATTACGATGTTACATTTTACGCGGGTAGAGGTGCCGTTCAGCCCGAAACTTTTGAGAAAGTTCGGAATGATGTTTTTGAGTGGTTTTTATGTCCAACCAGGCCTGAGGTTTGAAGCAGTTTAGTGGAAAGTTACCATTTTGCCCCTAAAATAGTGTACAATGAGCATAATGATGTAATTAAGCAAACCTAAGCAATATTAGGCTTAATCGTAGATTCATTTATTTCTAATTAATCTAAGTCAAAATGATTTATTAAGGTTAATTAGAACCTAAGATTGCTTGGTTAAACTCTAATTACATTATTCAAGATTCCTAGTCGTGGAATCTTGAATAGTGTTTTCTTCAATTCCTTAAATTAAGGAATTGTGCCCATACCTTCATTTGACTAGAAAATGGTTTTAATTTGTTAATCTAGCAAGATCACTCCCCTAATCAAGTCTGATAACCTTAATTAACTATTACCTCACCTAAACACCTTCTTACAAACTCCTAATAAAAACTTTAATCAAAGACACACCTAAACACATCACTAACCCACTTAGATAACAAATCACCCCCCTTGGCTGCACAAAGGCTAGCCGAAACCCTCCCCCTCAATTCATCGCATGTTGAATTTTTCTCTTTACTCAAAGGTCATATTTCAAGCCATGCTTTGCCCATACCTCATGTCTTGCCCATACTCATCACCATGTCTATCAAAGATATTTTCTCCTTTTGCCCAGGAGTAACCGGCCACTCCTCCTCTCAAGCCCTTCATAAGCTTTCATTCTTCTATAAATAGGTGAGCTTGAAAGCTCTTTAAGGTTTACACACTTTGCTAACTCAAAGCTTTCTTTCTTTAAGCCTTAAGAAACCTTTCTCTTCTTCCTTTCTCTCCTCCCTTGGTCGAGTGTTTTCAGCAAGGATTCAAGAAGATTTTCTTCTTTTCCTCTCAAGAAACAAAGCTCTCCTTCTCTTCTTCAAAGACTTCATTAGGTAGGGGTTTATTTTCCAAGTTTTGTTTGCTTTCTCTAAGGAAAAGGTTTAGTTTTCTCTTGAGTTTTCAAGGATCTTCTCTTTTCTCTTTTATTTCAGCCTTGGAGCCTTTGTTGAGAAAAAACTTTGGCTTGATAATGAAGTTTCAAGATAATGATCTTGTGATGCCATGTGAGAAACCTCTAAAGCTTGAAAACTTAGTCTTGGACCATATATGTTTTCGGTTTTCCTTCTTTTTCCTTCTCAAAGATTTCAGTTTTTATTCCTTTGTACAAAGTTTGATGAAAATGTTAAGTAGATCACTAAAAGTTTTGTTAAGAAAAGTAATCATATGTTTTCAAAGAGCTTTAAGCTTACCCTTGCCAACCTTAAAGTTGGTTCCGTTTTAAGAGTTTACTCTATATTGAAGGCCATGAGCAATAAAATAAGAATATGAGTAGTTCTTTTTATGTTGGTTTGATAAGTATTGATGTTTTTGTCTTAGTCCATTTTCTTGAGCTTGATGATTAGTTCAAGCCAAATACTTCTTTGAAGACTTGGTGCTAAGAACTCTAAAGTTCACTTTATGTTGTTAAGATACATATTGGGTTAAGGTTGTGATGTTCCTCTAAAGTCTTACAAGAGCTCTAGTTAAGATAAAACAAACTTGCACTCATGTTTATTTTCATGCCATCACTAGGCTTTGAAAGATAAATAAAGGAACTTGCATTATCATGTTTAAATTTCCAAGTTTGCATTTCATGTTTATATTTCAAGCCATCACTTAATCTTTAAAGAGTAAAATAAAGTGCATAGCATGTTTATGATTATGTCGTCACCTAATATTCTAGAAGCTTAAAGACTTGCCCAAGTATCATATATAAAGTTTTAGAAAATGGAAATTTTAATCCATGTCAAGTGGATGTGTTTTAGTCATAATACAATGATGGTTTTGATTTTGTAAAAATGTGAGGATGCTTTCAAGGAAATGTTAGAAAGATGTTTTATGAGGTCTAAAGGTGTTGAAGAAGCTTAGAATGTGTCAAAAATCATGTCTCAAATTTTGGAGGTTTCTGGTAACCAGCTGATGTATCGATTACCAGAGTAGTCATTTGAAGGATTTTTGTTTTGTAATCGATTACTAGACAATAGAATCGATTACCGAGGCTATTCATCATGCCCAAACCAAGTTTTAACTCCTGAATTCATTACCTTCATGTAATCGATTACCATGATGTTCTTCATTTTCCTAAATAGTTTTAACCCTAAGTAATCGATTACCTGATGTTCCTCGTTCCCAACAAAATTTAAGTTCTGTAATCGATTACCAGACTACCCTTTGAATTCCTGAAATTGTTCCAAGAGAAACTAGCAACTTATACGTACTTATAACATGAACTTGTGTGATTATGGGTGATGTGCACTTTCCGATTTTGCCTTGTTCCTTTGGCCACTGGATAAATTCTGTTTTATGGAGTTAAAATGCGTAAGATTATGAATGAGTGAAGCAAGGTACGATTTAGGGAAGTTAAAAGAACAAGTAATTAAAAAGGACTTAAAACGAGAATTCTAGAACATTTAGACACAAGAAATATAAACTCTACTTCAGCATAATTGAACTTAAGGAAAATAGTTCATAATTAGTGGATATGTGTAGAAATCCCTAATAGTTGGTTTAGGAATTGAATATAAAGCCTTAAGCGAAGACATAACTTAGAAAGGGTCAAAGATGTAAATTTCTAGGACCCGTAGTCGAATAATGATCGTGGCAACCAATCTATGCAATGTTGTTTGGAAGAGTTAGTGGGTATAAATGTTGGAGAGAATTACAGGCAATGATCCTTTGGGTGCATAAAAGATCTATTATGGAATTTAGAGTAACCAGAAATATTAAGTTTAAGACCTGAGGTCAAAGCATAAGATACTATAAGATAGGAGGTTAATGAGAGTAAGTGACGAGTGAGCACATAGTTCTAATATATCGAGTGTATACGTGAAAATACTGTTGGTATGCGTATGAGAATATGTGAGCTTATGATGTGATTGTTATGTGGCATGCTATATTTAAGATGCATTTGGAAATGAGATGATGATGAAGTGAATGAATATGTTTATGTGGCTTTTAAAGATTTGATTGATTGAGATATTGAATGAGATGGTATGAATTGAATGAGTTATATGAAGTATGACTCAATTTGAGAAAATTCAGTTACAGCCATTGTGCTTTGAAATTAAATTTGAGGAACTTAAAGAGTTTTGAAAGAAATATTTATATATTGTAACACCCTAATAATTAACCGAATACACCTAGGTTGTATCTGATTAATTACTAGACTTTACTCTTTGCTTCAGTTCTTTCATCATACTTTGAAAATACTTAGTGAAATTACGAGCCATTTATTTTTAAACATAATTGAAAACGTGAGCCGCACATAACGTGAACAATAATCGAAATAAAGCGAATAAGTGAGATATAGCATGAAAAACACATCATATTGGCTCCATCATATAACATCCATAATTACATAACACAGATAGTTTGCCTATCAAAAGAATAAGACTAGGTGTAGGCAATCTAACAAAACAAATAATATATGGATGGAAGGACATCCATTAATGGCACCTAGTAATAACACTCCAAGGATAGGGATAGATATCTGAAATACACGAGTGAAACTAGGAGGATCAAGTTCAGGAACCGTGAAAGCCTCAATGTGATTCACGAACGCTTCCTTCCTTCTGAAGACGAGATGGAAGAAAAATAGAGGGAGTGAAACTTATAAAGAATCTCAGGTACTCACCTCATGATGCATTGTGTCATCATCCTCGTCCCCAGGAACCTCGGGGTTATTATGAAATAATGAGCATGCTAAGATTGATTTATTAAGTTTGAAAATATACTTTACCGAGGTTCGTCCTTTTAATCATGCGTCTTATAATGCATCATAAACTTAGCATGTCATGTATATAATGAACTTTTCCTTTCATATATAATAACATAGTTATGCATAAAATCACATCATATTCCTCATCATCATTTCATAATACTATGCATAGCAGAACATCATATTTCTCATCATCATCTCATAAATACTATGCATAGTAGAACATCATATTCACATAATGCATTTACTTAGTTTCTTAGGTGACTTAAAGTTACTTTCATCATCATTTTCCTGGGCCACCCTATACTCCACCATTTTGGGAGTAATCTAGGTTATGAGCTCATACCTTACTAGTCGTCACTAGCATATACTTATCCCTTTTGATAAGTTAAAGTTCCAACTCTACCCTTTTGAGAGAACGGGTTAGGGGCTAGGATCACCTTTTCACCACCTATAGTTTGATGGGTCCAAAGGATTATTTCCTCTTAAATTTAAGTCACCATTAAGTCTTTGCATGTTATATCATAATACAATTCTCAACTCATAATCATCATGACATTTTCTCATTTATAGTCTTATTCTTGGAATAATATATATCAAACTAATCATGCATCTAGAGATTCCCAGGAAAGAGGGTGGTCACAATTGACACGCTTAAATACCAAGTTTTTTCCAGAACCTTTTCAAATTACATTTTTAAAGTAGTACACTTTCTTCCAGGCAACAATGGTAATTTTTTTTAAATAACAAAGAATATTTCTTTATTTCATGCATAAGCATTCTCATTGTTTGCAACACCAACTATAACATGCAAGCCATGAAATCATTCAATGAAATCAAATACTTAATAAGCATCATCATAAATCCTTACCGAAAAGCTATCATTTCAAAGCCTTAAAACTCTTTTAGAAACTAATTCTTTTTGTAATCTTGAAAGAAATTATAGAACCAACTCAGTAGCTATTTAAAAATCACTTTAGGCCTACCTTAATCATGTGGTCAATTTATACATTGAAAGAATGTTCATGATTCAAATTCTCACTTAAGATAAAAGGAGCAAGTCTTGAGCTTTTAAAGATTTAGGTGATACTAGAATCATAAACATGCTATGCAACCTCATTTTAATCTTATCTTTATAAGGTGATAACTTGGAATTGTAAACATGATGCAAGAAACTGAGCGGTAGTCGCATTGGACCAGAGGAAGAAGAGAATCTTAATAAAGAAAATAAGAAACCTAAGCTGGGTCCGCATGGACCTTAGGAGAAGAGAATCTTATTACATCTTATTAAGCTCCAAACTCAGACTTCTTAAAGAATGAATTCTTTAACTCCAATAATCTTAAGGAAATTGAAAGTGATACTACCATTTTCCAACTTTGCTTGTGATACTTGGACAAGTCTTTGAGCTTTAGGATCTTTAGGTGATGACATAAAATAAACATGTCATGCGTTGATTCTTTTAACCATTATAAAATAAAGTGAGAGCATAAAATAAATATGAGATGCATCCTCTTTATTATCTTTGAAGATTAAGTGACAACTTGAAATATAAACATGAAATGCAAGCTTGGAAATTTAAACATGAGATATGCAAGTTCATTTATTTATTCTTGAGAATTTAGTGATGACATTAAAAATAAACATGGTTATGCAAGGCATAAACTTAAACATGGATGTAAGTTCCTTTTATTTCTTTACTGAGCTCTTCCAAGACTTTAGAGAAATATAAATTCAACCCAATATATATATATATATATATATATATATATATATATATATATATATATATATTAGACAAAGTGAAAAATACATCTTTCAAGTTCTAAACTCAAGATCTTTATTTTACATCATAAAAACATCATTCTTTAAAGTTTTGCATCAAGTGGAATTTTCAAGCTTTAAAGGCCTAACTTTTGATGGATTTACAACCAACACTCAAGGTCCTCATCATCAAGCTATCATCATATTCCTTCTTAGGCCATTTGGCCAAAATCATTAAAGAAAAATAAGAAAAGAAAAACCGAAATCTAAAGCTTTAAAAACTAGTGAAACCTTCAAGTTTTAGAGGTCTAACTTGTGAAGGCTTTGCAACCAACACTCAAGAACCTCATCATCAAACCATGGTCTCATCATAATCTAGGCCATAAGGCCGAAATGTTTTTAAAAGAAAAGGGAAAACAAACCGAAATTGAAAGCTAGAAGAAAGTCCATGAAATCATCATTTTTGAGCTAGAAACATAACTTGTCATAGCATAAAATGAACTTAGAAACAACTCCCTACCTAATCTGATTTGAAGGAAAGGAAGAGAACTTGGTTTTTTGAGTGAAATGGAAGAAAATCTCTTTGAAAAACTGAAGAGAGAATTTGGCCAAGGAGGAGGAAGAAAGAAAGCTTTTGGTGCTCCTAAGAACTAGAATTTTGTAAGTTATGATCAAAGGCTTCTAACATCTTCAAGCATGCCTATTTATAGAGATTTTGAAGCTCATAAATGGACAAATGAAGGAGGAAGGCTGATGGATTTTCATGGGGAACAAAGGGAGGAAAACATGGATTCAAGACAAGTTGTATGAATTTAGGGAATTATGTCTCATGGTGAAATTTTGGCATTTTGTTTTAGTGTATCTTTGGACAATTTTTCTGATGCATAATGGCTCAATAATTTCATCCATTACAGCCCAAGGAGGAGAAATTTGTGTGTTCCATGCATTATTTAGGTGTAGGTAGTATCTTTGCAAATTAGAGAATTTGCAATTAAGGGCTTAGGTGAATTAGTAAGCAATTGGGTGTTTTTAAGCAATTTTAGGTTCTAATCAATTAAATAAATAATTTTGACTCTAGATTAATAATTAGAATTTAATAAGCTTTAATTTGAGCCTAATATTGCTTAGGTTTCGTTAGACGAATCAAAAATCTCAAAATTTGTAAAACTGCACAAAGAGAGGGGCAAAACGTTATTACTTAAAAATTGCCCAAGACCACCGAGCTTAACCAATGGTTAATCATGGCTTAAAAACACCTTTTAAAACATTTTAGTGAGGTTCGGGTCTAGCGGCACGCAATTCGGGTTAAAATAGCCAGGAGCGTTTTGGTCATTTCACGCGTTAAGAGCTCAAAATTATAATTTTTCTCCTCTATTAACACACATAACACAAACAATCCCTTATTATTATCAAAACATCCCTTGAGACGGGTGGGGCCCACGATCCTCATTTTCTGAAAATAACCTCAGGGGCATTTTGGTCATTTTACACGTACAGAAATTCTGGTTTGCAATACTTGCACGAATTGCTCCTAACTTCTCTTCTAACATTATATTCCTTTATTAAGGATTGTTTGGTCTCAAATTTTATATAATATTTACCTACGGTAATTTGGTAATTCCTAATGACAGTAAAAATTATAGTAAAAATTGGGGCGTTACATATATGACATGCCGAGACGCATTTCTCTTGCTACGGTTATAAAGTAAATCCGTGAGGGATATGGACACCAAGCCATACCAAAGCGACAAAGTCATCTGCTCTAACCAAGACGATGCATTTTAGAACCAGACGTACTTCTCCCTACGTGAGGAGAAGGTAAAACCGTGAGGGCATCGGCATCAGCCCGAAGCGAAAAAGTCACTGGTCTTAACCAGCGACGTTTCAGAGAAGGAAAAAGTCTCATAATGGGTGATCCTTAGGTCCCCGCCCATACTCTGGAGTTGAGATTATTTTTATGATTATGATTATGATACGCTTATCAAGACGAGATAAGTAAGAACTAGTGACGACTAGTTGAGGTATGAGCTCATAGCCTAGTATCAGGGGTCGGTGACTATTTTTAATACCATGATGTCACAAGTTGAGAATGAGGAAGAATGAGGTTATGAGATTTCACCATTTGAAGGAAAGGGATTATGAGAAGTTACATGCCACTAAATGATGATATGCTTTTGTGAGAAGTAATTTATTGGTTTACTTGCTTATGGCATTGACATGAATCCATGCCTTGCTATGCTGCATACATGCATTAAGATTCATTTTAAAAGATACGAACCTTGGATAATTACCTTTGTAAAATCACATAATGAACCTTTGCATGTTATACCTTTTCAGATAAACCCAAGGTTCTTTGGGACATAAACGATGACATTAGGATAGGAGGATTCTACGAGATTCTTTAGCAAGATTCTCAGCCTCGCCTTCTCTTTTTGCCACGTCTTCAGATTCGATGTGTCGTCGTGATCTTCGTTATATGCCAGTGGGAGGTACACTATGACCCAAGCATCAGTCATATCATTTCGAGGGTTGATGCACTGTCCGTATTTGCATACATGGACGCCCGTTCGCATCCAATTTCCAGCTTTCGCTTCACTCCTACTTCACCTTATGGCGACGACTTGATCTTCAAGAGGACCTGACCCCACAATGAGCAGGACGCGTGCCCGTCCTGCATCATCCTGAGCGATAAGACTACCCCAGTACATCCCTCTCATACCTCCACTGGTCGACTTGTCTGACGATCTCCTGCCTATGTCTACCGAAAGGTCCTGCCTCTTTTGTACCCATGGACGCGGAGGGGTAGCATGGCACTGTCACCCAGCGAGGCTTGCAAGACGACAATGATAGCTGAGACGCGCTCGTCGAAGGAGGCCATGTTGTCCCCCCACTCCGCACACCCATGCCCCTCTTTGTTGGGCCACGACCAAAGAGCTCAAGCAGTTCGTGACATCTCCCCATCGTGAGAGGATCAGGTCACCAAGGAGGTTTCGAGGGAATGGTAGCTTTAGCTATGGTTTGATCTTTTGGGGTTTCCCCTGTATTTATTGCTTATGTTTCTGATGTATTTCCTTGTTATATGTCCTGGAGCTTCCCATTCATATGAGGGTATGACTTTATGTTTTTATGTTTTCGTTGTGTATCAAAACTATGTTATTTAATATATTATGGCATTTGTTTTTGTGAATGGATGTATACCTTATTGCTTTCAAAGTTGTATGTTTAATTTGCGCTTTACGATTCACTCATAATAGTACACAAATTCGCATTTTGGTTTATGTGTTTCAAAAAAAAAAAAAATTTACCCATATTTTCCACTAAGTGATTTTACAAACAAGTTTAAAGGAAGTAATAACTAATAGTTAGTCTGATGCGTCCTAGGCGTATTGGGTTAAATATTAGGGTGTTACACAGATTTATGGAGATGTTTCCAACTATTGCTTTTTTGTTTCCTTTTTTTCCTGATTGTTACTTGGACCAACACCTGTATTCTTGTTTGATGTGGATCATCTCTCTCTCTCTCTCTCTCTCTCTCTATATATATATATATATATATATATATATATATATATATATATATATATATATATATATATCACGTGATGTTGTTTGTATTCATGATTTCAGTTCCAAATCTTCCTTATGTTTTACCGTATACGTATGGCTCACACTTTTGTTTTAAAATGAAATTTTACGTATATTTCCTAAGTATTTTCTAAACAAGAGTTAAACGAGTACAAAAGAGTAATAACTTGAATACATCCTAGGTGTATTGAGTTCAATATTAGGGTGTTACAATTTTTGGTGTCTTTGGGTGATTAAAGGGATAATTACAACTGTTAGATTAGAATGTTTTGCAAAAAGCGAAAATTTTGTTTGAACTTATCATTATGGAATTTTGGTCAAATGGGTTTAATTAGAGTTAGTAATGATTTTGAATGTGTCCATGTATTCAAAATACTATCTACGATGTTTAGAAAAAGTTTTAGAAGCATTGGCACTTGCTAAGTGTCAAAAATGTGAAACCTTGCATTTTGTCCCTTAAAATCTAACAAAATTTGGCCAATGGCTCAAAATGGTTTTTATAATTGCAAATTTTGATCCCTTTGGGGCTAAAGTGTAATTATCAACAACTTGATGATATTGATGTAATTGATATATAATGAAAGCTATGTTTTTATGATTTGGCTTGAAATTATATGACTTAAAAAATAGTTGTGCAAGATTATGTATTGATGACTATGCATGCTTGATTCTTGAATATGCAAGTAATGATCTCAATTATGTTGTATATATTCTATTGAACATGGCATATGCATTAGCTGAGACTTGCCCTTGATATTCTGCATACTTGGGTGATATGTTTACTTTTCAATGAGACAAAGAATATGATGCATGCTTATGTGATCAATTAAACGATGACTTGTGGTATGTTGTGATTATGAACAAATAGTTGAGATGCATGATTGATGTGTTCCATGACATGAAGCAAATTTGGGGAGTTCCATTCCCAACCATTATGCTTTGAAATTTCCCCAAATTATTGACTTAAGAGAAATTATGAAGTTTGTGAGCATGAAATGTTAAATGATAAGTTAATGATGATGGCTATGATTATATGCTCATGTTATCTCTGAAGACATGCTAAGATTAAAGGTGACATAAGACACATGGAATGACCCTTTAGACTTCAGGAATTAATGGTTATGAGAGGTGATCCAATAAGGGGATCCTTTAGACTCCAGGAATTAATGGTTATGAAAGGTGATCCTATGCCTATCCCGCACTCTAGGAGTCAAGAATTAACTTATTGAAGAATAGGTGTAGACTAGTGATGACTAGTTAGGTATGAGCTCATAACCTAGAAACTCGCAAGAAAGAGGATTAGGGTGGCCCCATAAAAGAGAATAAAGAGGTTAAGTCACCTAAGATGGCAGAGAGAAAGATTATATTATGTTGCTTTATGTATCTCATGCTGTGTTAAGTTACTATGACTATTGTGATATGTTGCATAAAGTATTGACTTGCATTAATAATATGGTATGATGCATTCATGACATTAAAATTCATGCTAAAAGACACATGCCTTGGTTAAGGGTATTTGGAACTTAATAAATTAACCTCATATATGTCCACCATTTTCATAATGAAATATGAGGTTCCTTAGGACGAAGATGATGACATTGTATGGAGGCGAAGCTCTACCAAAGATCTTGTACAAGCTTCTTATTCCCTCTCTCTTTCTTTTCCATCTTATCTTCAGTAGGTTGATGGCCACCTTTGTGATCTACTTAATGCGCCCACCTAGGATATGGACTATGACCCCGGTACCAGCCATTCACTTCTTGGGTCGTTGTGCTATTTGCCTGTCATGTCTCTGAATACCGTCCTTTTGCCCACCAAGTTACCAGCTTTTGGTTTTCCATAGCCACTCCTATACCAAATGATTTGTCTTTGAGTATGCTTGCCTCCGCGAGGAGATCTCGTGCTCTACCCCACCGCCTCTATCTGTGAGAGATTTTCGGAGAACATGCCCCTTGCGTACCTCGAGCTCCATGCCCAGGCGGTTTGATCCGTCTAAGGGGTCAACCTCTAGCATTCCTCTGCGACTCTATGCACAATACCCCCCATGGAGGTGGGAGGGTAGTTATTGGAGACTACATTGTCACCACCTTTGAGGGGAGCGTCTGCCGTAGAGGATCTCTCGGACGCATCGTGGTGCTCACATTCATCCTGTAGGTTTCCTACACTACCAATCTCGTCCGTGTGCCCAATATCTTCCTCCCTCCCTAGTGACATGCTTAGGAGCGAAACAAATCATATAGAGCATTTATGCATATCTAATGGAGAAGATAGCCTTCTTTTGTTATTATATCATGGGTTATCTACTCTAGGCGGATCTTGAAAGAAGTAGTGAGAGGGGAGGTTTTTATAGCTGTTCATATTGGCTATTTATATTTTGTTGACATTTGCCCATTGGATTACTGTACTAGCCCACCTCTATCAATGGGCATGATACTACTTAGTATTTTATTTGGTGCATGAAGTGGAACAATTATTACTTATATATTCCTATATATATATGATGACATGTTTATGCTCATGATGTTATTGCCTTTGGATATTATGTATGTTCTAAGTGTTTCATTTTCTTTATGTATGAGACGGAGATGTTTTATTTGGTACATACGCTTATGTTTTGTTTTTATAGTTAAAAAAAAACATTTACCTGAAATTTACTAAAGTATTTTCAAGAGTTAAAGACAAGGACTGAAACAAAGAGTATATTCTAATAATTAACTTAAATGTGTCCTAGGCATGTTGGGTTAAATATTAGGGTGTTACGTTTTGGTATTAGAGCAATTCGGTTTTCACGAAGCCAGGGATTGGATCACTATGCTTCTTAAGCATAATGCGTAAGTTATGTCATGTGTAGTGCTTTCTTGATAGGAGGTATAGGATAAGATGCATGACCCCTGCACGTGTGTGTATGTGTGTGTGTGTGTGTGTGCCTGCTTAACTGTTGCCACAATAACTAGTTCACTCTACATCTAACATATAAGTAGCAAAAGCCACCTTTGGATCTCTGTGCAAGGAAAGAATCAGAAAATCTTCTCCATGGCTTTAATCCATTCTTCGCTTTATTTGGATTGAATTCCTCCAAAAGGTAGAGGATTTGTTTTCTTAAATCCTGTAACTTCCTGGATTTCTTATATCCAAAATTTGCCTCCAGTGGGTCCTAATGGATTCCCTTTAGCATATCTGCTTAACCTTTCCATCATCCTATTGGCTACCTGGAGCTTGTCTCTCATGGCAGCCACCATTCACGAAAGGTGTCCATCATACCAGCTTCATCTCCCACGCCATTCCTATACGCCGATTAGAGGTCATTGATTCCTATCACACCAAACAAGAAATATTGAGTTAATCAAGCTCAATACCAAGCTAAGTGTGGCAGGCAACCCACAACATTCCAAACTACGTCACACATATATATAAAATTATAATGCATGACATTTACAAAGGAAGCATAGTCAGTCCATTCCTCAAAGTCCTAGAAGGATTAACTGCTCTATGCCATAATGTAACATTATCCTAAAAAACATCATCCTTAAGTCATGACATTATACTTAGGCGTTGTTACTTACAAATTAGTGGACCTTTCTTAATTATCTATAATAAAATCGATCAAATCATGAAGTAACTAAGTCGTAATTCTATTAAAATATATATAACAAAGAAACATTACATTTATTGGATCCAAGTCAAGTACAAAAGGAAGCTCTTCTATGAGCTTTAATACACATCTATTCTCATTTATAATTACATACATATATCTACAACTACGACAACCTACATAAGCCCTACACACGAAACTACTGCAAATTTGATTTCTTTGTAGCAACTCCATAGTTGTGATCAACCTGAAGATGACATAGAAACACAAACATGCTGACTTAATTATACAATTTAGCAGTGTTTTCCCCAAGTGCACAACAATAAATGTCATCGTCATCACTCTAGGCACTTTGGTTTTATTAGGAAAAATGATCACGCATTACAGAAGAACAGCATTTTAAAGTTCCAAACTATGCATAAAAGTAGGTTATTTTTAATAATCAGACTTTGTACTCTAATATCATAAAGCTCCTAGTCATAGAAAATAATGTTAAACAAAGTGATTCAAAATATATAAAATGCATATGCTAAATGTAATTAAATTATCTTAAAGTGCCCTTGACATAATCAAAGTGGTTTTGGTTTCTCTATGACCACAAAACTCAATTTAATGCATTTTTCTCTTTTATTAACATAGGAAGACTTAGTTTATACCCACGGGTATTACCCTTGACAACTCCACAATGGATAGTTTATACTAAATGGTATCTGTCATGGACAACTCCACAAATGGGAAATAGTGTACGCCCCAATTTTTCTTGTAATTTTTACTATCATTAGGAATTACCGAATTACGTAGGTAAATATTATATAAAATTTGAGACCAAACAATCCTTAATAAAGGAATATAACGTTAGAAGAGAAGTTAGGAGCAATTCGTGCAAGTATTACAAACCCTGATTTCTGGACGTGTTGACCAAAATGCCCATGAGGTCATTTTACTCAGAAAATGAGGATCGTGGGCCCCACCCATCCTCAAAGGGATGTTTTGATGTTAATAAAGGGATTGTTTGTGTTATGTGTGTTAATAGAGGGAAGAATCCTAATTTTGAGCTCCAAACCTCAAATGACCAAAACGCCCGCCGCGTTTTAACTCACGATTTTGTGCCACTTACTCCGAACCTCACTAAAATGTGTTAAAAGGTGTTTTTAAGCCATGATTAACCATTGGTTAAGCTCTGTGGTCCGGTAATTTTTAAGTAAAATGACCGTTTTGCCCCTATTCTTTTGGAGTTTAATTTTGAGATTTTTGATTTGCTAATAAAACCTAAGCAATATTAGGCTCAAATTAAAGCTTATTAAATTCTAATTATTAATCTAGAGTCAAAATTATTTATTTAAATTGATTAGAACCTAAAATTGCTTTAAAACACTCAAATTCCTTACTAATTCACCTAAGCCCTTAACCGTAAATTTTCTAAATTGCATGAAACCTTGCCTACACCTAAATAATACATGGAACACACAAAACCCTCTTCCATGAGGCTGTAATGCACGAAATAATGCAGCCATAATACACCAAAAAATTGCACTAAAACATAATGCCAAAAATCACCATAAAACAAGGAACTTTGAAACATGATTCCATGTTTTAAGCCACCAAACAAGATGATTTTTCCTTTCTTGTCTCCTCAAATTTAGTCAGATTTTCCTCCTTCTCTTGTCCATTCATGAGCTTGAATTTCTATAAATAGGCATGCTTAGAAGTCATTAGAGACTTGCTCAAAATTTCACAACTTCAAGTTTTTCCTAAGCTCAAAAACTTCTTCTCTTCTTTTCTTCCCCCTCTGCTGTTCCAACCTTTCAAGAATATTTTCTTTCATTTCACTCCAAGAAACCAAGTTCTCTTCCTTTCCTTCAAATCAGATTAGGTAGGGAGTTGTTTTTAAGTTTATTTCTATGTTTTGCTAAGTGTTGTTCTTGGTTCAAAATTGATTTCATGGATTTTCTCTAGTTTTTCCATTTGGTTTTCTTCTTCCTTTTCTTTAACCAATTT
>JAMLFY010000019.1:3169046-3193039 GCA_030441495.1 Dalbergia oliveri | reverse complement strand
TTCAAAGAGGAGGCAGAGAAGAAGTAATAACTAATAAGAATGAAACATGACTTAAGCAAGGTTCGATTTTATTAGGGTGTTACATGAATACTACTTTGCTTTTTCTTTCCTTTTTTGCTTTTGAAAAACTTAAGCAATTTACTATCAAGTGTTGAGCTTGAAGTGCTGGGAAAAAATGTTAGATATTTCAGAAAGTTACTTTATGAATGATAGCAACTTATGATGATAGAGCATATAAAAGAAAAACACAAAATAATAATAAAAGTAATGCAGGTAAATAAAGGAGTTAAAGGGAGAGAGATATTGCATAGAGATTTTTATACTAGTTTGTTTCACTCTGCCACATCCAAGTTCCCAACAACTGAGTTTTACTAAACCTTTCTTAACCCGAGAAAGAAATAGGATAGTCTTTCCAGGAGCCTTCCCAAGCTCTAACTAGTGACCAATAGACAACCCTACACAAACCAAGTAGTTATTCACTAGCCTCTCTAAGCTAAACCAGTGACTAGCAACACTCTCCCATAAACCAAGTAGTTATTCACCAGCCTTTTCAAGCTAAATTCAGTAGTTTGTACTAGCCTTTCAAGCTAACCTTGAGGTAGTCTTTGACCAGCCTCCGCAAGCTAATAGTGATCAGCAAGAATACCTTCAACCTCTCACGTTCAAGTAGTTTTATCATAGCTTCTTCCAAGCTATCTATACCGATTACTTGCGGATCAAAGGTTTGTGTTTGGTTTGCCACTCAAACTAACCTACACTCAAGTTTCCTAAAGGTATACAACAAAAGGATCTGGAAAAACTTAAATGACTTCTTTCTAATAATTCTTCCTAGGAAGAACTTAAGATATCTTAAAGATGTGTAGAAAAAGATTTTGACAAGGACACTAATTACAAGAAGTAACGAACTTCACAGGAAAAGATGAGGATGAAAACTTGTAGCATTTAGATCCTGTGAGAATGTTCATCTCTTCTTCATTTGGAGACTTAGCATCTCTATTTACAGGTGATCCGCCTTTATGACCATTGCCCTTGATTAGCTCTCCAAGTGACACATGTTGATCATCCTGTTGTGTCTTTAAAGCAGCTCTAGAAGTGTAGCTTGTCTTTTTGTTAGAATTGCGTCCAAAAGCCATTGTGAGATAGAGGTTTGAGACTACATTTAGAAACTACTTTCTACTTTCTGAACGTGGTTTGAAACAGTTCCTTTAAAAGCTTGGAGTGGTTTACTGAGTTTGGGAGAAGAGATGATGTAACACCCTAACTTTAGCATAATACGCCTAGGATGCTTAATGGTTAATCGTTAGTTGTTACTCTTTCGTCTTAGGTTTTTCTTTTTTGATTTAACTTTGAAAATAAGTCTATGGAAAAATGATCTATTTTCTTTTATCATAAGACCAAACTATAAGCCATTTGTGTATAAGTTATAGCGTATAAATATTTATGATATAACACTAATAATAGTACATATATCATTGACATATTCTTAACTATCCATCCCATAGCAATACACGTAAATCAAAACATAGTATAGCATAAATGAAAACATCGTCATATCATAACATTGACTTTAAATATCATCTCAAATAATAATAATAATAATAATAATAATAATAATAATAACAGTGTAGAAATATTCCACAAATATAATACCATATCAATTGTATTCAGTCCATCTATAGAGTTTAAGCATACAATAAGTCAAAAGCTAAGCGTAACTATGATGTAGCAAAACCCCTCGGTTCACATCTACTAGAAATTAAGTTATTAACATGTAAGAAGATGAGACAACTCCTATGTCTTGTATCAGGAAGGACTATATCCCCACTTCAGTTGTACCACTTTATTATGGACCATAGTGTAACTCCTACACCAACATCTCAAGGATATCCATGGATATTCGATCAACCTCTGAAGACGAGATGGAAAGAAATGAAGAGGGAATGAGAAACTTATAAAAGAATCTGAGAGGGCTTTTGCCTCTTAATATGTGACATCATCACCATCCCTAGGAACCTTAGGTTTCATTATGAAAATGGTGAGCATATATAAGGTTCATTCTTTAAGTTCCAAATACCATTAGCCTAGGCCCGTATCTTTAGCATGAATCTTAATGTCATAAATGCAACCTATTATATCATGAATGCATGTCAATAACATATGCAAGATATAATAGAATACACAACAAATAGGCATGACATAAAGAACATGTGTATATCCTTCTAACATGATTTTTTCTTTTAGGTGACTTAGATTTCTTATTCTCTTTTCCATGGGGGCCACCCTATATTTTCTCTCCTCTTGAGAGTTTTAGGTTATGAGCTCATACCTAACTAGTCGTCACTAGTCTATATTTATCCTCTTGATAAGCTAAATTCTTGACTCCTGAGAGTAGGATAGGGGCATGAGATCACATTTCATAACTATTAATGGAGTCTGAAAGGATCCCTATTGGATCACCTCCTATAACCATTAATACCTGGAGTCTGAAGTATAATTTTCATGTGTCTTATGTCACCTTTCAATCTTAGCATGTTATTTAGAGATGCAAGCATGAACATATAATCATAACTTATCCTTTAATATCTCACGCTCATAGAACACTTAAATAATGCACCTTAATATAACATGCCACCCATCATCGTGTAATTGATCACATAAGTATGCATCACAAGTCATATAATTTTCAACTTTAACACATGAACATAGTTTTCATAAGACTTCATTCATATTGACCTTGTCAAATTATCAATATACTTAGGTCCCAAAAGGTTAAAACTATAATTTCTCAAAGATTACCGGTCAAAGTGTAATTTCCCCTTTTTAACATGTTTTCTCAAACTAATGATCCTTAAAATTAATCTACACTTTTAGGAGACCCATAACACTTAGAAATCATTTAAACTCATCATAAAAAAAAAAAACCTTTTGGGCCATAGACCAAATTTTGTTACTCTTTAGGGGTCAAAGTGCAAAGTTGTTCATTTTTAACACTTAACAAATGACAAAGCTTCTAAAACTTTTTCTAAACATCATAAATGATATTTTAAATACATGGACACATTCAACAATCATTACTCACTATAATTGAAACCATTTGACCAAAATTACATAATTGATGGTTCAAAACATAACTTTCGCATTTTGCAAAATGATCCAAACTAACACTTGTAATTACTCTTTTATGCATCTAAGATACTAAAAATAATTTTTACAACAAATATTATTAATTCTTATGTGTCTGAATAGTATGAACAATACCAAAACAGTAATAAATACCATCAGAAAATTAATTTTCTAAAGCTTCATAAAATTACAATTTTGATCCTTTCTAGTTACTAGTTCTTCCCAAAAATGCTGAAAATAATTTTTATAACAATTATTAGTAACTTTTACACATTTAATCATTACCAAACAGTAACCTTATAGGTTTAATAAAATCAAATCAGTAACCATAATTTTAACTTCTAAAAACTTGAGAAAATCATATTTTTAACCCTTTTGAATTTCTAATTCTTTTTAAAAAAATTTCTAGTGCATCTCAAAGACAAGATTCAAGCCTCAAAATAAAATAAAACCAAATTCAATTCCAAGATCCTCATAAGGCCGAAAATCATATATTTGAGATATGTCCATGATCAAAATTTCCATTTAAGATAAAAGAGGCAAGTCGTGAGCTTTAGAGATTTAAGTGATAACTAAAATCATAAACATGTCATGCAATCTCACTCTTAATCTTTATCATTATAAGGTGATAACTTGGAATTATAAATATGATATGCAAGACTTGAAATATAAATGTGAAAATGCAAGTTCATTTTTAAGCCTTCAGAGTTTAGGATGATAACTTGAAATATAAACATGACATGCAAGACTTGTAATTTAAACATGAAGATGCAAATTCATATTATTATCTTCAAGATTTTATGTGATAACTTGAAATTTAAACATGATATGCAAGGCTTAATCTAAACATGATATGCAAAGAGCTTGAAACATAAATATGGATGCAATTTTATATCTTGTTAAGCTCAAAACTCAAGACTTTTAGAGAACGAAACTCTTTAACCCCAAATAATCTTAACAAAAGGAATGAACTTTAGACTCCTTTATTACCATGGTTCCAAGAACCTTATTTTTCTAACTCATCATCAAGCTCAAAAGAAGCAATCCAAAGAAAATTGAATTTTTCCATTAATCTTTTAACAAAAAAAAATCAAATCTTGACCTTTAGAGGTCAATTATATGATGGATCTATAACCACCACCATGATTCCTCATCATCAAGCTATGGTCATTAACAATCAAAATAATTGAAAAATATGAGAGGAGAATAAGAGAAAGAACATGAAATAAAATCCCTACCAAGTTGTTTCTTGTTACAAAGTGAAATCTTCACAAGTTTTTTGTTCTCATTCAATTCCAAATCATTCCTGAATTTTTGTCTATAATTCCATGGTAGTTGAGAGTGCTATTCAATTTTAGGATCATGTAGGCATGGTTAGACACTTCTGAAGGAATGAATGGTGAGTGGATTTAAGCTTAGAGCTATACTTTTGGTTATTCCAATATTATATAAATTGTTTATGAATACTCAAGATGACTTATGGCAAATACATACTTTCATGGATTATGCCAATTTTCAGAAAATTATTGTTTTTCATAGTTATCATGAAAACCTTATTTTAGAAAGCTCATGGGACCACATTTGATATCTTGCATGTTATAGAGTATCATTTTCCCAATTTATGAAATTATAAGACCTCATTTTAATGTTTAACAGGAGAAATATTGATTACCATGTTTTAGATGTATAGATTTTTGTGAAGATTTTAGAACATTAGCTATGATTTATTGAAAGTGTTGAACAAGGTATGATTCATAACAATTATCAAATACATCCTCTATTGGCTTCTGAAATCACTATGTCACAAGCTCGGTAATCCCTTGGGCATGATTTCAAGTCTAAATTATGCTAGAGTCAATTGTTAGTATATGAATTCTAAGCTTCTACATTTATCCAGCTTAGTTGCAAGTTATTATTTTTTAGTAATTAGTGAGAAAATAGAACACTTATTAATCATTAATATTGGTCGTTAACCTTGGACTAAAGTGGTTTTTGCTAGAGGACTAGTCTATCCATAGTAAGGAAACTAGTGTGGTATCCATTTATATGGGACCTAGTTTAGGTGCCATTAGATTAGCCACTGGCTTATATTCAGTTATTAGCTTAGAGTTATTTATGTACAGAATATTCCCTGCTTCTTGCAATTATTGCCATAGATTCAGTAAATTATAGTTTTCTGGTACAATTATATGTGTGTGTGTGTGTGCGTGTGTAATGTTTATATCAATTGCATGTATATGTTATGTATGTTGTTGCTTGCCCATGTGGGTTGTGGGTGGAACTTGCTCATTGAGTTTTGATGAACTCACCCCTCTTTTTCCTCCTCCCCCTTATAGCTAAAGTTGCAGATCTAATCATTATTCAGAATCTACCTCAAGGAGCCTTGCAGCGTTGTTTAGTGGTGAACTTCACTTTGTAGTGAAGTTTAGATTAGGATCATGTTAGAAGATAGTGCTCCAGGAGTGTGTGAACCATCCTTTGACATCATTTAGCATGTATGGTTATTTTAAGGTTATGTTATTTTGACATAATGATATGATATGTATTTCTTCTAGGAACATGATTTAAGATTGTCTACTTCAACTTATGGATTTTGGAATGGCTTGAAGAATTAAATATTTTATGTATTTTATTAATAAAGTTTTCAAGAAGATTTGAAGAAATTTATTTACTTAATTATTTATTTATTTTTATGATTTATTATGAGCATTAATTTAGTAATTTACTATGCATGATTGCATGAAAGTTAATTTTAGAACTCCTTCATAAGGGACAATATCCCTTATATGCCATCATGATTTTTGGGTTACTGACAGACCCCGCCCCAAATTTGCTTTGGGAATTTATTGTTCTCGTCCCCACCCTACTCCTTTCCTTTTATATCCTTTTAGAAAATTAAACCATCCATTTTAAAATATTTGTTATAATTATTAAAAAAATCATGAATAATCTTAATTTAACGTCTATTTAATTAAATATCCTCCCTAATTTCAAAACAATGTTATAAGTAATAAAAATCATAAGTAACATTTTACTACACCTCCTTTCCTTTTTACATTATTTAATACATTAAAATATCTAATTTCATATATGAATTTATGAATTTATTTTGAAAATAATTTAATATTTAAATAATTAATAAACAAAAAAAAAGAAACATAAATGAATATGTTCCTTAATTAGTAATTATATTTGCTATATTATCTTGAGTATCACCATAACATCATCATATATATAAAGTTGATAAAATTTTGAAAGACAACCTTTAATGGACAATAAAGATCTTATAAATGTTATAAACAAATTTTGTATTTCTACTTGATGAAATTGTTGAATAATAAAATAAAAGAAGTTAATAGTTTTACTATATCATTTGTCATTTACGTTATTTTAGTAAATTAAATTTCTATTTATAAAAATATATTTTATAGTCAACAAAAATTTTGAATAATCTTAGTTATATACAAAATAGATTTCTTAACACTCATACTATCCATATACAATCTAAAACACACATATTATATATTAGGAGGAAATATGAACATATATTCATTTTACTTGCTCATCCCATTATAACTTACACAATAACATAAACACTGAGTCATTGACCACTTATTTGTAGCCTTACTTCTTCAAACTTTCTTGCCCAAAATTTCTCAAAATGAGTGCGATGCATAGAGCGTGATGTAAATATTTTATTAAGATTTTATTACAAATAACAAATTGAATTATGAAAAACTATTTTAACAAAATTAGAGTGTTTGATATTTAATTGACATGAAGTTTTAACAAAAATAAAACATGAAAATACAAATTTTATTAAATATAAATAAAAATTATACATAAGATAACACAATTGAAAAATACAAAAAGTATCTTTTAGTACGACGTTACATTGAAATCTTGCTTGTCATTTGACGAACTACAAAGAAAAAAAAAAAGAATATTAGCAATGACAAAATAATTTGAATTAATAAAAAAAATATGTTGTAATAAATTAAAACGAAAATTAAAATGATATAAATAATATAACTTATTCTCAATTTTAAATTATTGTCATATTAGAATCAATTAGAAAGAATTGTTTGAATTAAGTGTATCTAACGATTCAAATCAAATAGAAAATACTATATTTAGGATTTGAAAATAGGACATTAAATTATATATGTCTATTCAATTATTTTATTAAATTAAAAAGAATATTAAATTAAATATCCTTCAACCTAGAAATGATGTATTTATGGTCTAACCTTTGCAAATGATAGATCCACATGCCTTTTTTATATATATTATTTGTTTTTTGTATTACAATGACAACTTTACATAATCCCATCAAATACTTTCACATGATTAAATTTGTACGCCTTATTTCTGCGTGTGAGTACAAATGACCAAATGCCCATAAGGTCGTTTTTACCTAATTCAAGGACAGTTGTCCTTCCCTTTAATGGGTCAACTCAATGTTTGAAAGGGGTTATAACTCTGCGGTTTGATAACCAGGTGAAATCGTTTTCCAAACTTTCGGTTCAAAATGAACCAAAATACCCCGTGGATTCTAATATCTGTGTAGAAGGTGCCATTTAGTCTCTAAACTTTTCCAGGAAGTTTGGAATGATATTTATGAGTTGTTAATATTGATGTTTAGTTTAGCCCATAAGGTCCCGGGCAATTTTAGCCCAAAATTACCATTTTGCCCCTAGAGCATGAGACAGCGAGCCTAATGACGCAATTAAGCAAACCTAAGCAATATTAGGATCTAATCGAAGATTAAATTTATTTTGATAATTAATCTAGAGTCAAAATAATTTATTAAGGTTAATTAGAACCTAAGATTGCTTAGTTAAACTCAATTGCATTCTCCTCTAATTCAAGATTCCTAGTCATGGAATCTTGAATAGTATTTTCTCTCTCTCCAATTCCTTAAATTAGGAATTGTGCCATACTTCATTTGACTAAGAAAAATGAATTTACTTTGTTAATCTAGTATGACCACTCCTAATCAAGTCTTGACATCCTTAATTACCCAATTACTTCACCTAAACACTTTCTTACAAACCCCTAATCAAAACCTTAATAAAAAAACACCTAAACACATGACTAACCCACAATTAGATGAACTAATTTTCTCTCTCCTTGGCCTTAAGCGCCTGACTCCATCCCCATAGCCCATCATGTGTTGTTTCAATTACACTCAAGAGCCATACTTCAAGCCATGCTTTGCCCATACCTCACCATGCCTTCAACCATACTTACAACCATACCTTTGTAAGAGATATTTCCTCTCCTTCCTCCCTCAAATGTGGCCCTTCCTTCCTCCTTTTGGAAGCCTCAATGTTAAAAATTTCTATAAATACCAAGCCTTGAGCCAAACTTGTCACACTTTGGTTCATTTGGTAAGTTTACACTTCTTACAAAATTCTCTCATTTTCCTCCCAAACTCCCTCACTTGGCAGTCCTTCCTCAAGGATTCAAGAGGATTTCCTTCTCATCTCATCAAGAAAACAAAGCTTCCTTGCATCTCTTCAAGACTCTTGAGGTATGGGTTATGTTTTGATGTTTTGCTTGTGCTTCTTCAAAGAAAAGTTCTAGCTTTCTCTTGTTTCAAACCCTTTTCCTCTTCCTTTCCCTTTTTTGCCAGAGGCCTTTTCATAGGAAATGCCCCCTCAATTTCTCTGAGAGTACAAATGACCAATGCCCCAAGGTCATCTTTACCGAAATTCAAGGACAGTTGCCCCGCAACCCTCCAAATGGGTCAACTCGATGTTTAAAGGGGATTACATTGTTATGAATGGTTCGAGGTGAAATTCGTTCTCACTTTCGGCTCAAAATGACCAAATTGCCGTTTTGTCTATCGGTAAAAGGTTGTTTGAGCCCAAACTTTTCCAGGAAGTTTAGAATGATGTTTATGAGCAATGTTTGATGTTCAGTCCTGCTTGAAGGTCCCAGGAGTTTAGCCAAGAATTACCATTTTGCCCCGAACACCACAGTAAGCCTAATGACGCAATTAAGCAAACCTAAGCAATATTAGGCTCTAATCGAAGATTAATTTATTTCGATAATTAATCTAGAGTCAAAATAATTTATTAAGGTAAATTAGAACCTAAGATTGCTTAGATAAACTCTAATTGCATTCTTTAATTCAAGATTCCTAGTCATGGAATCTTGAATAGTGTTTCTCTCCAATTCCTTAAATTAAGGAATTGTGCCATACCTCATTTGACCAAAAGAATTATTTTAAATTAATAATCTAGTATGATCACTCCCTAATCAAGTCTTGACACTTCCTAATTAACCAATTATCTTACCTAAACACCTTCTTACAAACCCCAAATCAAAACCTTAATCAAAGAAACACTTAAACCCATCCTTAAACCACAATTACATGAACAAAATTCCTTCCCCCTTGGCTGATGAGGGTGGCCAAATCTGCCCCTAAAATGGTGCCACATGTTGATTTTTGTTGCACTCCAAGCCCATACCTTAGGCCTTGCCCATGCTTCCAACCATGCTTACCATGCCTAAGACCATGCCTTGGCCAAGAGATATTTTCCCTTCTCTCCTCACTTTGTCCCCCACCTCCCCTAAAGGCCATCCATGAGCTCTCCATCTTCTATAAATACCAAGCCTTGATGAACCTTGTCACACTTTGGTTCACTTGGTAAGTTCACACTTCTTGCAAATCCTCTATTTCCTCTCAAACTTCCTCACTTGGCTGATTTCTTCCTTCAAGTTTCAAGAAGATTTTCTTCTCCATTTCATCAAGAGCTCAGCTTTCTTCATATCTCAAGACTTCTTTAGGTAGGGGTGTTGTTTTAATGTTTTTGCTTGTGTTCTTAAGAAAGTTCAAGTTTTTCTCTTGGTTTCAAACTCTTTTTCCCTTCCTCTTTCTCTTTCTTTCCAAGAGGCCTTTTCATAAAGAGAACATGAGCTTGATGATGAGGTTTCAAGATAATGACTAGTTGTTGTCATGTGAGAAACCTCTAAAGCTTGAAACAACTTGGTCTTGGACCATACATACTTGTGATTTCTTTCTCTCTTTTTTTGGTTTCATTTTTGGTTCTTTCCTCTTCCTTAAATGATTTCAGTTCCTTTGCCTTGGTTTGAACAAAGTTTGCTAAAAATGTAAAGTAGATCACAAAAGTTTTGTTAAGAAAACTAATCACATGATTTCCAAGAGCTCTAAGCTTACCCTTGCCAACCTTAAAGTTGGTCGGCCTTAAGAGTTTTACTCTAGATTGAAGCCCATGAGCAATAAAATAAAGAATATGACTTAGTCCTTGTAGTTTTGTTTAGACAAAGTGTTGAACTTTGAGTCCATTTCCTTAAGCTTGATGATGAGTTCAAACCTTAAGATTTCTTTTAAGTCTAGGTGCTAAGAACTCTAAAGCTTGCCTTATGATACATAATGGGTTGAGGTTTATGTTCCTCAAAGTCTTGTAAGAGCTCTAGTTAAGATAAAAACAAGTTGCATTCATGTTTAAATTTATGTCTTGCATCTCATGTTTATTTTGATGCTATCACTAATTTCACAAGAGTAAATGAATGAACTTGCATTACCATATTTAAATTCCCAAGCTTGCATTTCATGTTTATATTTCAAGTCATCACTTAATCCTTAAAGATAATAATGAAGTTGCATCTCATATTTATTTTATGCTCTCACTTTACTTTCTAATGAAGAGTAAAATGAAGTGCATAGCATGTTTAAGATTGTGTCATCACCTAAATACTCTAGAGTTCAAAGACTTGCCCTAAGTATCCTAAAAAGGGAACTTGAGTAAAAGAAAATGGATGAGTTTTAGTAAATTATCTATAATGGTTTGATTTTGTAAAATGTGAGAATGATTCTAAGAAAATGTTGGAAAACCGTTTTATGAGGTCTCAAGATGTTTAAATAGTTTGGAATGTGTCAAAAATCATGTTTTCTCAAATTTCTGAGGTTCTGGTAACGATTACCATCCATGTAATCGATTACCAGAAGGTTTTCCGAGGACTTTTGGTTTTGGTATGAGACTTAGAGGAGTGTAATCGATTACCACGACTTCTTCATGCCAGAACTATTTGTAAAACTTAAATCGATTACCTTATAGTGTAATCGATTACTCCTATGTTCTTTATTTTTCAAATATTTAACCTAAGTAATCGATTACCATTGCATGTAATCGATTACCGTTTTTAAACCCAGAATGAATTGGCTTCTGGAATTTAATTATAGGACATGTAATCGATTACCAGAACACCTTTTTTTTCTTCTAAAATGTCCCAAGAGAAAACTAGTAACTTATATGCATTTCAACCCAAGAGATTATGTGATTTTATGGGTTCATGACTTTCCTTATGTTTGGCTACTTGGATAATGTTGTTCTAAGGTGTTAAATGTGTAAAATTATGTTGAGTGAAGCAAGGATCGATTTAGAAAAGTTAGACTAGAATAAGTAACTTAAAAGGGATTAGAGATGAGAATTCTAGAACACCTTAATACAAAGAAATGCAAATCTATCCTAGCATGATTAATTCAAGGATAAATGATTCATAATTAGTAAGACATATACAAGATCCCTTCATAAATGATTAGGTGTTGATTTCTAAGTTTAAGGTGATAGTAAGAGATTAAAATGGTTTACAACTTAGAAGAACATGCCTAGGAATCTCATAATTGGTCTAGGAATTAATTATGGAGCCTTAGGCGATCAATTTCAAGGCCACGAATGGAATTCTAGAGCCCTTTAAGTGAATGATAATTCTGCCCTTTCATGTGCATGCTGATGGGATCTTGAGTGGTGTTCAAATCTTAGAGAACAAGTCTAAGTGTTAACCTCTGAGGGTAATAAAGATGCAAATAAGTTTAAAGCCCGTAGGGTCAAAGCATAAGACACTACGAAGAGGTGGACGAGAGAGTATAATTATGATGATAACCTCGTGCACACCTGAATGACGATGTAATTATATTAGTTCCTTGAGCATGAAACTTTATGTGCATAATTTGATTTCGTGATATGATGATGTTGGTTTGAGATGCATAAGATTTCAAAATATGAATGAAATTGAGAAATATGCTCATGTGAACTAGAAAGTTATTGAATTGAGAAAGTTCCATGAAAATGATGCATGTGATTGAGATTATGTGGCATGACTCAAATTTGAGGAAATTCAGAGAGAGTAGCGTCATGCCTCCGAATTTCCGTCAAATTTGAGGGACATAAGAAAGTTTTTGAGAAAAATGATGTTTAATGATGATATGCCGACGTACTTCTTGCCTTCGAGGAGAAGGTAAAACCATGAGGGCATAGGTATCAGCCGCAAAGCGGACAAAGTCACTGGCTCAAACTAGCGATGCGTTTCGAAGAAAGAAAAATATATAATGTTTAAGGTGACACACCGAGGCGTACTTCTCCTACTCCGTGAGGAGAAGAACCGTGAGGGCATAGACATCAGCCTGCAAAGCGGACAAGTCGTTGGCTTGAAGTTGATACGTTTCGAAGAAGGAAAAAGTCCCATGATGGGTGATCCTTAGGCCCCCTACCCATACTCGGGAGTCGAGATTATGATGATTATGATGAATATGATTATGTTATGATTCGCTTATCTAGAGGATAAGTAAGAACTAGTGACGACTAGTTAAGGTATGAGCTCATAGCCTAGTTAAAGGGGTCGGTTACTATTATGATTCGATGTCACAAGTAAGAGAAAGAAAAGATGTTCAAGGGAAAAGTTACATGCCACTTATATGTTGTTTGTTATTTGTTTGATTTACATAAAGTACTGCCATGCATCCATGAATTGTTATGTTGCATACATGCATTGAGAATCATTATAAAAGACATGGACCTTGGATAAATATCTTTGCGAAAACCTCATAATGAACCTATGCATGCTTAACCTTTTCATAATAAACCCAAGGTTCCTGGGACGTAAATGATGACACTAGGATAGAGGATTTCCTACGAGATTCTTTAGCAAGATTCTCATCTTTCGTTCTTTCCGTTACGTCTTCAAGACATCAATGGCATCGTTCGTGATTTTTGTTGACACACCCCGTGGGAGCTTGCACTTGACGTCCTGATCATCAGTCCTACCACTTCGAGGGTCGTTGTGCCATACGCATTTTGCATACATGGACGCCCATTTTCCTTTCCAGTTCCTAGCTTCAGACTTCACTCGACCTCCTTTTGGTGACAACATGATTTTTGAGAGGACGACCCCGTGACGACAGAGAACGCGTCATGCCGTCTCGGCATCTTCAGTCTGTGCCAGAGGTTACCCGAGTATTGCCTCGCCGCAGATGTTCCGAGACGACCCATTAGAGGATCCTCCTTCTCATCCTTTCTCGGAGGGTTCCGCCCCTCGCCGTTCCCATGGATATTCGGACGGGAACGAGGAGATGTGACGCAGCGGAGGTTAGCACGACATTCAGGAGAGCGCCCCCACCGCGTCTGCATGCTCGCCCATCCTTCCGCCTCATTGGCATCCGAGGAGCTTGCCCAGTCATTGCAATATGTTCCACCGAGGGATGAGTAGAGGCATCATCCATAGCTCTTCGAGGGAGGGAGAGTCTTAGCTTGGGTATCTTTTGGGGTTGTTTCATGTATTTGTCCTTATGTTTCTTATTTTGTTATTGTCCTTTAGCTCTCCCACTAGTATGGGTAAGACTTTATATTTCTATTATATTTCTTAGTGATGTACTAAACTATGTTATCTAATGTGATGAGGAATAATGTTTATGATGGATGTGTTCTTTAATACTTATGTTCTATATGTTTTATTTATTCTTCTGCTTCACGTTGTATTTATGTCACTCGCAAAGGCTCGCACTGTTTTATATGAATCATTTCAAAAAAAAATTTACCTCTATTTTTCGCTAAGTATTTTGTAAATGAATTTAAAGAGAAGTAATAACTAATAATTAGTCTTGATACGTCCTGGCGTATTTGGATTAAATATTAGGGTGTTACACATAAAGAAAACATGAGCTTGATGATGGGGTTTCAAGATAATGACTTGTTGTTGTCATGTGAGAAACCTCTAAAGCTTGAAACAACTTGGTCTTGGACCATGCATGCTTTGATGTCTTTTCTTTTCTTGGCTTAAGTTTCGCTTCTCCTCTTCCTTTTTCCCTTAAGGATTTTAGTTTTTCTTCCTTGAATTTGAACAAAGTTTTTAAAATATGTTAAGTAGATCACAAAAGTTTTGTTAAGAAAATTTATCCTATGTTTTCAAAGAGCTCTAAGCTTACCCTTGCCAACCTTAAAGTTGGTCGGCCGTTCTAAGAGTTTACTCTAGATTGAAGCCCATGAGCAATAAAATAAAGAATATGAGTAGTTCTATTTATGTCTGTTTTGTTAAGATGTTGGTGTTTTTGTTTTAATCCATTTCTAGCTTGATGATGAAGTTCAAACCTTAAGACTTCTTTGAAGTCTTAGGTACTAGAACTCTAAAGCTTGCCTTACAATACATAATGGGTTAAGGTTTCATGTTCCTACAAAGTCTTGTAAGAGCTCTAACTAAGACCTAAAATAAGATGCATTCATGTTTACTTTGATGCTTTGCATAGCATGTTTATCTTCAAGTCATCACTAAACTCTTAAGAATAACAAAATGGACTTGCATTATCATATTTAAATTCCAAGCTTGCATTTCATGTTTATATTTTGAGCCATCACTTAATCTTTAAAGATAATAATGAGGATGCATCTCATGTTTATTTTATGCACTCACTTTATTTTATAAAGAGTAAACTAAGAGCATAGCATGTTTAAGTTTATGTTATCACCTAAACCCTAGAGCTCAAAGACTTGCCCTAAGTATCTTCAAAAGGAAACTTTAATGAAAAGGAATGAATGTGTTTTAGTATGATACAATGATGGTTTGATTTTGAAAAATGTAAGGATGATCTCAGGAAAATGTTGGAAAACTGTTTTATGAGGTCTCAAGGTGTTTAAAAGGTTTGAAATGTGTCAAAAATCATGTTTTCTCAAGTTAAGAGTTCTGGTAATCGATTACCAACTTATGTAATCGATTACCAGAGTGGTTTTTCGAATGGTTTTTGGTTGGTAATCGATTACCATACAATATGTAATCGATTACCAAGGCTATTCTTCATGCCCAAACCGGTCCTTAAAACCCTGTAATCGATTACCTACTTGTGTAATCATTACTCCGATGTTCTTCATTTTGGAATAGATTTAACCCTAAGTAATCGATTACCCTTGTTTTAAACCCAAGAATGAAATTTAGTCCTGGTAATCGATTACCAGGCACATGTAATCGATTACCAGAACACCTTTTTGCTCCTGAAATTATTCCAAGAGAAAGGCTAGTAACTTGTATGCACTTATGACATGATTTTATGCGATTATGCGCGATCCATACTTATGGTTTTTCTATCATGTTGGCCACTCTATAAATACTGTTTTAAGGAGTTAGAATGCCAAGATCATGTTTAAAAGAAGAGAGAATGATGTTGACTGTTAGAAAGGACTAAGCAAATAGAAAGGTTTGAGAACTAAATCTTAACACCCTTACACGAGAATAATGATAACTTATGTTCCAGCATAATTGAACTTAAGGAAGATAACCTATAAATAAGTGTTTATGCCTAGGAGTTGAACATAGGATCTTAGGCAAAGACAAAACTTAGAAAAGAACTTAAGGTATAGGTCCTAGAATTCCCCATAGTCGAGTAATGATCATGATGTTAGATCTACACAACGTTGATTTGATGAGTTAGTGAGCCCGAATGTTAGAAGGAATTAGTGGTAAAGATCAGATCCATAATAAAGGATAGAGTAATTGGAGCACAAGTTTAAGACCCGTAAGGGCCAAAGCATAAGATACCATGAGATAAGAGGTGTGATGTGAGCATAGATCAAGTGAGCACATTTATGATTATGTTGATACCTCAAGCATGAAATGTTATGTGTATAATTGGCATGTTGATGTGATGAAATGTTGTGCTAAGTTTTGAGATGCATGAGGTTTCAAAGTATGAATGAGTTAAAGGAATATGCTCATGTGAACTAGAAAGTTTACTAGTTAAGAAAGTTCCATGAGAAAGATATGTGTGAATGATGTTATGTGGCATGACTCAAAGATTGAGGAAATTCAGAGTGTAGCTGCTATGCTGCCAATTTCCATCAAATTTGAGAACTAAAAAGTTTTGAATGAAAATAAGATGTTTAATGTGACACACCGAAGACGTACTTCTCCGCTTGGTAAGGAGAAGGTAAAACCGCTGAGGGCATAGACATTAGCCTGCCAAAGCGGACAAGTCGCGGCTTACCAGTCGATGCGTTTCGAAGAAAGAAAAAGTCCCATGATGGGTGATCCCTAGGCCCCTACCCGTACTCTAGGAGTCGGATTATTATGATGATTATGATTATGTTTATGATTCGCTTATCAAAAGGATAAGCAAGAACTAGTGACGACTAGTTAAGGTATGAGCTCATAGCCTAGTTTAAGGGGTGCAATGACTATTATGATGCTTTATGTCACAAGTATGAGAAAAGGAACAATGTTCAAGAAAAGTTACATGCCACTTATATGTTGATTGATTATTGTTCAGTTGCCTAAATAATGTCACATTCTATTATGCTGCATACATGCATTAAGATTCATTATAAAAGACATGGGCCTTGGATAAATATTCTTATGAAAATCTCATAATAAACCTATGCATGCTTAACCCTTTTTATAATAAACCCAAGGTTCCTGGACAAAACGATGACACTAGGATAGAGGTTCTTCATCTGATTCTTTAGCAAGATGCTCACCCCTCTCTTTGTTTCTTTCGTTACGTCTTCAGCATTGATGGCATCGTTCGTGATCTTCATTGACCGCCCACTTGGAGGTGCACTATGACCCGAGCATTAGCCCTACACTTCTAGGGTCATTGTGAGGTGCGCGTTTTGTGGACCCTTTTGCCTTCCCCCTTGCTCCAGCTATCGCTTCTGATTCGACCTCTCCTTTTGGCGACGACCTGATTTGAGAGGACACGACCCCTAGACGAGCAGACCGCTGGCCCGTCCATCTCCATTCCTAGCACTCCTGATACAGATGTTCCCGTTCTTGATCGAGGCCGATCCTTCTGAGGGCTTTTCCTTTCATTCCTATGGATCTCTGGGAGGAGCGGGGCGACTGTCATGCAGCCGAGGCATGCGAGGTGTATCGAAACCAAAAGGCGATCACGTCGTAGAGGCTATGCCGTCCCTCAATTCCCATGCCTAGATCTCCGCTTTGTTGGGCCACATCCGAGGAGCTCCGTCATTCGCGGGCTACATCTGTCCGAGGATTAGCATCATCCGTAGGCATAGAGGGTGAGGGTAGTGATAGTTGGGAGCCTTTTCTTTTGGGGATTTACCATGTACTTGCTTCTATGTTTCTTTCTGATTATGTATTTTCAATTTCTATGTACTGGAAGCTCCGCCCACGTGTATGGGTAAGACTCTATGCATTTCCTTTTATATTTCGATAGTTATGTACTAAACTTCTATGATTAATATTATTATGAATGTTCTCATGATTAAGGTGTCCCTTTATGTTTTGCGTTGCATGATTTCGCTTTCCGCTTTACGTTTCCTTTACGTTATGCGCAAAGGCTCGCATTATGTTTTCATGTTTCACTTCAAAAAAAAAAATTTATCTGTATTTTCCGCTAAGTTATTTTACAAATGATGTTCAAGAAGAAGTAATAACTAATAGTTAATCTTGATACGCCCTAGGCGTGTTAGGGTTAAATATTAGGGTGTTACAAAATTGATCTTCAATTCATATTCTTCTTCTTAGAGATATTTATTTAAAATTGAAATCTCGAACATTTTTATTTGTGTAGCCACTATTTAATCTTTTACATCAAAGAGTATTACAAAATATGGGTAACATATGAAATGACAACAATCAAGAATTTAATATGAGAATAATTTCATTTAACCTCATTCCGTTAAGGTGGTATTATATAAGAATTTAAGCAGAAGTAGGTAAAATGAATAACACCTTAGCAAAGATGAAAAAACCACGCATACACACATAAACAAAAACAAAAAAGCTATTACAACACCTATGAATGATGAAAAAAGTGATATAAAAAAACCCATCTTATGGTCATAAAAAAAAAAGCTTTCTTTTGGATAGCACCTTTGTAGATTAGTGAGTATTTGTATAAGATTATCATCCTGAAGATTATCACATAGCTTAATCATATAGACTTTGCTTTATGGTATTAGACTATGTAGAATACATCTCTTCATCTACTATATGTTCATATTCATCAAAGAACTTTGCATGAATCAAGCTTGCATTCTCATTATTGACTTGAGAAATTTGTATACAATTTATTTCACTAAACTAAATCATTAAATCTATAAAAAGGAAAAAGTTCAAATTGAAAAAGTTTAATTTGGGTTAGAAATTTTTTTTTGTCAAAGTAAACTAGCAATAGATGATAATTGCACACGCCATGGGATTTCAAAAAGAAGAGATTTTTTTTTCAAATGACCGTCCAATAGTTAAATCAATATATACATAAATAATATTAAAGGCATGCTCAAATTCATTATTTCCATTGATCTTCCCTTCAATCTTCCCTTGAAGTTTTCACCAAAAAACTTAACAAGTTGTATATATTCATCCATATTATAGTGGGACATCAAAACATTTCAATTTTCCATGCACTTTCATGAATTAGAGTACAATATCTTCAAAAGACAGCCCACCAAGACGATCCCATAAAACAAAGATTGCACTAACTAATTGGTCGATACCATACAATTGATTCTATGCCTAAATGGTACAAAATACTTAAATTTATTAAAAATTCCAACATATAATAAACACAAAATTAGAATTACAATCTATACAAAATAAGTTGACTAACCTTGGTATAATATTGACAACATGACAATCACAATTTTCACAAAAATATAGACCATTGTAAACATTGAATTTTTTTACTCACTTGCATATTATGAACTACAAATGAGGGCTATTATTTATGCCCTTGTTGATAGTGGCAAATACCGCATACATACTATCCTAAATAAGTTTAAACAATAATAAAATTAGCATATAATTAGATTTATTAGATAAAATCACCATTTAAATTAAGATAGTTCATACCTTCTAAGACTTAGGCTCCTATTGTCCTGAAGTGGGGAGAGATACTTGCAAAGACATTTTATGCTCAAGTCAGTAAATGAATGAGGCATAGAGTGGTAAAAGAATAGAATATAATATGATTGTGATACCTAGGATATAGTGGGAGGTGAACTTGTGATAAGTTAGGAGATAATCTATACAATCTATACAAAATAAGTTGACCAACCTTGTATAACATTGACAACATGACAATCACAATTTTCACAAAATATAGACCATTGTAAACATTGAATTTTTTTTACCTCACTTGCATATTATGAACTACAAATGAGGGCTATTATTTATGCCCTTGTTGAGTGGCAAATACCGCATACATACTATCCTAAAAATAAGTTTAAAAAATAATATTAACATATAATTATATTTATTAGATAAAATCACCATTTAAATTAAGATAGTTCATACTTGGAAATCCGGTAAGGCTATAGGCTCCTCCAATCATTCGTGTAAGTGGGGGGAGGGACTTGCAAAGGCACTCTAATGCTCAAGTCATGAATGAATAAGGCATAGAGTGGTAAAAGAATAGAATATAATATGATTGTGATACCTAGGTATATAGTGGGAGGTGGCCTCGTGATAAGTTAGGAGATAATCTTCCCTAAATGGGAGATATTCGTAGGATTTAGTTGAGATTAGATATATTCCATTACTTGGAGGAGATATGATAGAATAATAGGAGATTCCATTGTTAGCTCAAAAACCCTTCAAGAAGCATTATGCAAAATGTTTTGAGTGATAACACAACCAATTTAAAGAAAATATTTTGAAGAATTTCCTTGAGTTTCTTGAAATAGCAAACAAGTTCTTCCATTTGAATAACACGTTTCTTAAATCGAAAATAATTTCACTTTATATGTGCAAACAAGATTTATCTCGTTTAAAGAGATAGGAACTCAATGAAAGTGAAAATTATATCGTGAAATGAACATATACATGCTTAACAGACTGAAGAAAATCATCGTATATAAGAAACCAAGGCACAAATCTTTATAATGTAGGATGCAACTTCAAAAAGTACACTTCAAATGAAGATTTCAAACAAGTCTTAAGCTAGTGTGTTCTACAACCTTCAATCATCATGATCGCAATCATTTCATCATCTCATTATCCAAACACAAACCTCTATATCCATAATCCGATAGTGATCGTGTGAGTTAGCTTGGAGAAGCTAGTCAAGACAACTTGCAATGCGATAGTTGTAACGCTTCCATTTCCGCTGTTAGTACAAATGACCGAAATGCCCCTGAGGTCATTTTACTCGAAATTTGAGGACAGTTGCCGGCAACCCTTGAATGGGTCAACTCAATGTTTAAAGGGGATTACGTTGTTATGAATGATGTTCGAGGTGAAAATCTTGTTTTTTAAACTTTCGGCTCAAAATGACCAAAATACCCCTGCCGTGTCATCTGTAAAGGTGCCGTTTGAGCTTTGAACCTTTTCCAGGAAGTATAGAATGATGTTTATGAGCAATGTTTGATGTTTAGCTTTGCCGGAGGTCCGGGCAGTTTTAGCATAAAATTACCATTTTGCCCCTAGAACAGTGTAATAGGAGCCTAATGACGCAATTAAGCAAACCTAAGCAATATTAGGCTCTAATCGAAGATTAATTTATTTTGATAATTAATCTAGAGTCAAAATAATTTATTAAGGTTAATTAGAACCTAATATTGCTTAGATAAACTCTAATTGCATTCTTTAATTCAAGATTCCTAGTCATGGAATCTTGAATAGTGTTTCTCTTCCAATTCCTTAAATTAAGGAATTGTGCCATACCTCATTTGACCAAAAGAATTATTTTAAATTACTAATCTAGTAAGATTACCCTCCTAATCAAGTCTTGAACCACCTTAATTGACCATTTTCTCACCTAAACACTTGCTTACAAACTCCTAATCAAAAGCCTAATCAAAGACACACTTAAACACATCCTTAAACCACAATTACATGAACAAAATCCCTTCCCCCTTGGCTGATGTGTTGGCCGAAGTTCCCCCTAAAAATGGTGCCACATGTTGATTTTTGTTGCACTCCAAGCCCATGCCTTAGGCCATACCCAAACCCATACCTCACCATGCCTTGCCATGCTCTCCACCATACCAATCAAAGAGATATTTCTTCTCTCCTCCCTCCTCATCTGGCCGGACTCCTCCCTCAAAGGCCATCCATGAGCTCTCAAATCCTCTATAAATACACTAGCTTGAAAGCTCTTTGAATGTTTACACACTTGAGCAAACTTCCAACTTTCTTTCCAAACACAAAGAGCCTTTTTCCTTTCCCTTGGCTGTTTTTTCAGAGTTCAAGAAGGATTTCTTTCTCTTTTCCTCTCAAGAAACAAAGCTTTCCATCCTCTCTTCAAGACTTCTTAAGGTAGGGGTTAAGTTTTGATGATTTTGTTTGTGTCTCTTCAAGTTCTAGGTTTTCTCTTGGTTTCAAACTCTTTTCCTCTTCTTGTTTTATTTTCGGCCAAGAGGCCTTTTCATGAAGAAAATGAGCTTGATGATGAGGTTTCAAGATAATGACTTGTTGTTGTCATGTGAGAAACCTCTAAAGCTTGAAACAACTTGGTCTTGGACCATACATCCTTGGATTTCTTTTTCTTTTCTTGGCTTAAGTTTCGTTTCCCTCTTCCTCTTTCCTTTGAGGACTTCAGTTTCTTCCTTGGATTTGAACAAAGTTTGTAAAATATGTCAAGTAGATCACAAAATTTTTGTTAAGAAAGTTAATCTTACATTTCAAAGAGCTCTAAGCTTACCCTTGCCAACCTTAAAGTTGGTCGGCCATTCTAAGAGTTTTACTCTAGATTGAAGCCCATGAGCAATAAAATAAAGAATATGACTTAGCCCTTGTAGTTTTGTTTAGACAAAGTGTTGAACTTTGAGTCCATTTCCTTAAGCTTGATGATGAAGTTCAAACCTTAAGACTTCTTTTGAAGTCTAGGTGCTAAGAACTCTAAAGCTTGCCTTATGATACATAATGGGTTGAGGTTTATGTTCCTCTAAAAGTCTTGTAAGAGCTCTAGTTAAGATAAAAACAAGTTGCATTCATGTTTAAATTTATGTCTTGCATCTCATGTTTATTTTGATGCTATCACTAATTTCACAAGAGTAAATGAATGAACTTGCATTACCATATTTAAATTCCCAAGCTTGCATTTCATGTTTATATTTCAAGTCATCACTTAATCCTTAAAGATAATAATGAAGTTGCATCTCATATTTATTTTATGCTCTCACTTTACTTTCTAATGAAGAGTAAAATAAAGTGCATAGCATGTTTAAGATTATGTCATCACCTAAATACTCTAGAGCTCAAAGACTTGCCCTAAGTATCCTAAAAAGGAAACTCTAGTCAAAAAGAAATGGATGAGTTTTAGTATGATTCAATAATGGTTTGATTTTGTAAAATGCATGAATGATTTCAAGAAAATGTTGGAAAACTGTTTTATGAGGTCTCAAGGTGTTTAAATAGTTTGGAATGTGTCAAAAATCATGTTTTCTCAAATTCCAAGGTTCTGGTACGATTACCATCCATGTAATCGATTACCAGAAGGTTTTGAAGACTTTTGGTTTTGGTAATCGATTACCAGAGGTAGTGTAATCGATTACCACGGCTTCTTCATGCCCAGAACCCCTGCAAAACCCTGGAATCGATTACCTTATAGTGTAATCGATTACCCCTATGTTCTTTATTTTCCTAAAAAGATTTACCCAAGTAATCGATTACCATTGTATGTAATCGATTACCCTTGTTTTGAAACCCAGAATGAATTAGCTTGGTAATCGATTACTAGGAACATGTAATCGATTACCAGAACACCTTTTGTTTCCTAAAAATGTCCCAAGAGAAAACTAGTAACTTATATGCATTTCAACCCAAGAGATTATGTGATTTTATGGGTTCATGATTTCGGTTCTATGTTTGGCTACTGCTGTTCTAAGGTGTTAAAATGTGTAAAATTATGTTGAGTGAAGCAAGGATCGATTTAGAAAAGTTAGAAAAGAATAAGTAACTTAAAAGGGATTAGAGATGAGAATTCTAGAACACCTTAATGCAAAGAAATGCAAATCTGTTCTAGCATGATTAATTCAAGGATAAATGATTCATAATTAGTAAGACATGTACAAGATCCCTTCATAAATGATTAGGTGTTGATTTCTAAGTTTAAGGTGATGATAAGAGATTAAAATGGTTTATAACTTAGAAACATGCCTAGGAATCCCTCATAATTGGTCTAGGAATTGATTATGGAGCCTTAGGCGAAGATGGATCTTAAAAAGGTCACGAATGGAGATTCTAGAGCCCTTAAGCAAATGATATTTTCTGTCCTTCCTTGCAGTGCTGTATGGAATTTTTAGTAAGTTCAAATCTTAGAGAACAAGTTTAAGTGTTAACCTCTTGAGGGTAATAAAGATGCAAATACAAGTTTAAAGCCCGTAAGGGTCAAAGCATAAGATACTATGAGATAGGTGGACGAGAGAGTATAATTATGATGATGAACCTCGTGCACACCTATGATGATGTGATTATGTTAGTTCCTTGAGCATGAAACTTTATGTGCATAATTTGATTTGGTGATATGATGAAATGTTGTGTTTGAGATGCATAAGGTTTCGAAATATGAATGAAATTGAGAAATATGCTCATGTGAACTAGAAAGTTATTGAATTGAGAAAGTTCCATGAAAATGATGCATGTGACCGAGATTATGTGGCATGACTCAA
>JAMLFY010000019.1:3146546-3168546 GCA_030441495.1 Dalbergia oliveri | reverse complement strand
TATTTGAGGCAAGTGGAAGGCCAAGATTTGATCTTGGATTTCAAGATCAAATCCTAGCCATCCACTTGGTGTTCTAGTAACATGAGTCATCACAAACACACTTTAACAAGTGATGAGTCACACCAACACTTAGCAATTTCTCCCCAAGACAGCCAGCATTTCGGCCAGCAAGGGAAGAAGAAAGGCAGCAGCTGCCAAACCTCCATGTTCAAGAGCTTCATCTTAGTTACAATTCACATAAACACTAGCCTAGGATCATCAAAACCTAAACCTTTCTTCACTAAAGTTGCTCTACACCTCCATCTCTATAATTCTAACCGATTAGAATTCCAAAAACCTCATCCTTTTCATCTCATCCATCACTGATTATAGGAGGATTTGGGGTGGTTTGAAGAGTTGGAAGTGAAGAACAATCATCTTGAAGCAACCAAACACAAAGACACACAAGCCTTCACAAGTAGGGTTTCTTGTTTGGCTGTTTTTGCTAAATTTTCTGTTCTGATTTGGGATGATGTGTACCCGAAAATTTTGATGATTTTGATTGATATTGTGTTGAAATGGATGTATGAATTTTGGTGGTGGGATTGGATGGTGTTAGAAAAGGGTTTTGAACCAAAACATGTTGGACTGGTGTGCTGGATTTTCGGACTACTTGCAGGCAGTCTGAAATCCGGAATTTTCTGGATATATTGTAGGTCTTTATGTGAGCTGAAAAAAATATATGTTCATCCTAACATCTTGGGCTAGTCCCATAAAATTTTTCGGGTGTTTATATTGAAGTTTGCTACCTGAAAAAATTCAAGAACCGAAATGTGACTTGTGCTGTCCTGGTTGCTGAAACTGGAGCAATAAACTTTCCTGATTTTATTATCCTAGTAATTGGTTGATCTAGCCCCTGAAATTTTTATGAGAAGTTAGTAACATATGTAAATGTCACTGTGAATTTTCTTGGGTTTTAAATCCATAAATTTCTAGGGTTAAAAATTATGGAAACCCAAATCTAGTCTGTGAATTAGGGGCACCTGACCACTGGATTTGTATATTTTATTGAAGTAGTTATATAACTCTGATTGCTTTGAAATTTTTACAGGTTATACTAGACACATTGAAGTGTCATCTCGAATTTTTATGGCTGTTGTGATGGCTTTTGGGTATAGCAATTAAATGTTCCACCTAGGACATTAATTCTGCCAGGGTGCTGGAAATTGAAAATGAATGATATTCATGATAATATGATAGATATGCTAAATCTATGGCATGTGAATGCACACTTATTGCTTAAATTTCTGATTTATAAATCTTGAACGCAAGTAACTAGATAATTGTAAAGTTGACATGCTATTGAGACATGGAAGAGAAGTATGTAATGTGAATTGTAAAATAGTGCTGAGATAGCTGGTGTATATGCTGTTGTTGTATACTTGGCATACGGAAAACAGAAACAAGGCTTAGAGGGGATAGAGAGGAAGGCAAAAAGAAGGACTTCCCTAGAAAAGTTATGAGTCGGTAGACGTATCGGCTAGGCATAGAACTGAGTGATCCGGAAATGGAAAAAAATGAAGTTCGGTGACCTCGAATAGGAATGAGCTCATGTCCTAGTCTATTGTCCTTTATGAGATTGTTAATTATTAAGATGGCCCTATGTGAACTAAGCCTTCCCTATGTTTGTAAACTAAGAAAAATATGTGGCACGGAAATGTTGGCGTGGCATGAGTTATCATTATATTGTTAGTTTAAATTTTCATGATCTACAGATTGAATATCGACGCCTATGACTTATATATATGAACATGGTATATGCATGAATTCATTTCTGTACTATGTATAGCACATGGGGGAAAACTACCCTACTGAGAATTTTACATTATTCTCACCCCTACAGTTGTATATATTGTATTGTTCAGATTTCGCAGATGCCGTCCCTGATCTTTTTCCTTGACTCGCCACAATGGGTGTGGCAGGTAGGACGCCCTGGATGCTATGTATGCGGTTGGGTACTCGACATTCCGTATTTATATGTTCTTTGATCGGTCGTTTAGTACCTCTGTATTTGCTGCGATTTCGACCCTACTTTCCCTTACGAGGGTGTGCCTCTCCATATGGCCCATCCAGACGTGTTCGAGGTTCCCTGGCCCCACCCTGTGTACCCGCCAGATGCACCACCTTCATCCTCCTCTTCCATTCGGACCCCTCGGAGGGCCCAGACACTCCCGTGGAGGTGAGGCCATTGCACCTATGGCCAATGGCTTTCTGGAGGAGGGGGCGAGGTCATGAGTAGTGGTCGACATGTATAGGGCAGTGGTGTAGTGTTAGGGTTTACCTACCTAGATTGATGTACTTCCGATTTCCTTTTTGCTCTGTTGTATATGTATATATGTTTATGCTATTTTGTCGAGGGGTATTTGAGCAGGTTAGGTATTAGATAGGGGATTAGCCTCAGTCATTTTAGTTCTGGACTTTTTGGAGTCGTTTCATCAGTTTGTTTTTTTCTTTATGATGTACAACTGTGCCACGATGTCACTATATGTAAATTTTGGCTATGAAAATATATGTATTATGACTTCCTCATTATTGATTATCCCGACTAGTATAGATATGAGACTTCAGGAACACTCCTAATTACTATGTCTATACTCGAGAAATGTGGTAATTAGGAGGGTGTTACATTATGGTATTAGAGCCGAATCCTATCAGCCTTAGGATTGGGCCGACTATGTTTCCGTAGTAGTTGTCATGCATTACAATATATATGTGTATGTATGACTGGGTTGGGAATGTTGTGGGTTACTGCCATACTTGGATTGGTATTGAGCCTGATCAACTCAATATTTTATTTGGTGTGACAGGAATCAATGACGTCAATCGGGGACTAGGAGTGGGGAGGAAATAACACTGAGATGATGAACACTTTCGTGAGATGGCCGCGCAATGAGGGAACAAGCGACAATTGCCAATCGCATGATGGAAAGGTTGAATCGCAATGAAGACCAGCACCCGATTATAATCCGGGAGGGAATGAAGTGGATGGAGAATACCAGAAATTTGCGGAATTTAGAAAGGCGAATCCCCCGCCTTTTCGAGGCGCGTTTGACCCCTGCAAGGCAGAAGAGTGGATCAAGGCAATGGAAAAGATTTTCTCAGTTCTACCCTGATAGAGGTTCAAAAGGTGGCTTTTGCCACCTATATGCTAGAAGAGATGCTGAGTTTTGGTGGGTAGGTACAAGAGGGTTGTTCGAAGCGTCCAGACTGAGGTTACCTGGGATGTCTTTAAGGAAGCTTTTTATCATAAGTACTTCCCGCTTCCTGAGGAATGCAAAGGAGCTGGAATTTATGGCTCTTAGGCAAGGACCTATGAGTGTGGCGGAGTATACTGCGAAGTTTGAGGAACTCTGCAAATTTTCCACAATCTATCAACGTGACCCGAATGAAGCCTGGAAATGTATGAAATATGAAGGGGGTTTACGTGAAGATATAGAGGCCGCTGTGAGTCTCTTGGAGATCCGATTATCCCACATTGGTGAACAAGTGTCGCGTGCTGAGGACTCTAACAAGAAGCTCGCGCTTCAGAATATACACAAAACAATATCAGGAGAGGACTAGCACCCCAAGGCCCTCGATTCAAGCCTGTGCACCAAGCTGGAGGGAAGGTTTCCACCTAACAACAACAACAACAACCGAGGGAAACAAATCCAATCTCCACGGCCGAGACAAGAGAGAATGCCCTAAATGTGGGAAGTTTCACGGGATCGGCCATGCTGGACCACGCAGATTACATGCTTCTCTGGGAAACCAGGACACAAGATATTTGAGTGTCCCAACAAGAAGGTTCATCGTCCCACCCTAGGCCACAACAACAAGGACGTGTTTTTGCCTGAGTCAAGGAAGCTTCTCAATCCTCCCGATCTGATCCGAGGTAAGTGTGAAATAAATGGAGATATCTTAGATGTACTGGATGATTCGGGTGCTTCCCATTCTTTCATATCCCATGAATGTGTACAAAGGTTAGGACTACCTGTGTCTGAATTATCGTATGACCTCCTTGTATCCACCCTACTGCGAGTCCTATTAGGACTTGTCAAGCATGCATGACCATCTCCCTTCTTATAAATACTAGGGAATTTAAAGCTAATTTGTTTTGTCTACCTTTATCTGGCCTAGAAGTCATTTTAGGTATGGATTGGATGGTACCAAATTACGTCCTGTTACATTGTCCAACTAGAACTGCTATCTTTCTTCTTATGTCTTCTTCTGTTCCTGGTCCCCTTTTCATTTTACTTGGACCTAGTGACGCCTAACCCTAGTAAGGTAGACCGTCAGGAATATGTCCTCCTCTCGGCTAGTGAAGCCGAAAGTAACCATGATGTAAATACGATTCCAGTGGTGAGGGATTATCCAGATGTATTTCCAGAGGATATTTGAGTTTCCGCGAGCGGGAAGTCGAATTTTCCATTGTGTTCCTGGGACGGGTCCTATCTCAATTGCTCCCTATAGGATGTCTCCCTTGGAGTTGAAGGAATTAAAGTCACAAATTGAAGAGCTACTAGGAAACACTTTATTAGACCTAGTGCCTCGCCGTGGGAGCCCCTGTTCTTTTGGTAAAGAAAAAGGATGGGAGTATGAGGCTCTGTGTGGACTATAGACGTTGAACAAGGTAACGATCAAGAACAAGTACCCTCTGCCAAGAATTGACGACCTTCTGGATCAATTACGTGGGGCAACTGTTTTCTAAAGATTGACCTTAGATCGGGTTACCACCAAATTCGAGTTCGGGATGAAGATATCCCTAAGACCGCCTTTAGAACTCGATACGGCCATTATGAGTATAAGGTGATGTCGTTTGGACTGACCAATGTTCGGTATTCATGGATTATATGAACCGAATTTCCGTCCGTACTTAGATAAATTTGTAGTTGTCTTTATAGACGACATACTTATTTATTCAAGGACTGAAGAGGAGCATGCAGAGCATCTTAGGGTCGTGCTACAAATCCTAAGGGAGAGGAAATTGTATGCTAAACTGTCAAAGTGCAAATTCTGGATGGGAGAGGTTCAGTTCCTTGGTCATGTGATATCGCGAGAAGGAGTTTCCGTAGATCCCAGGAAGAATCCGTACTTAATGGGAACGGCCAACTACGGTGACTGATTTCGAAGCTTTCTTGGACTAGCTGGATACTATAGGCGATTTATTATGGGTTTTTCCAGCTAGCTCTACCTTTGACCAAGTTAACTCGAAAGAATGCTCAATTCAAATGGACACCAGAATGTGAGAATAGTTTTAGGAGTTGAAGAGAAGTTAACCACGCTCCTGTTGTGTTACCCGACCTTGAGGACCCTTCGAGGTTTATTGTGATGCTTCTGGTAAGGGTTTAGGGTGTGTGTTAATGCAACACAGAAATGTGGTTGCTTATGCCTCTCGGTAGTGAGACCCCATGAGGTGAATTATCCAACCCATGATCTTGAACTTGCGGCTTGGTTTTTGCTCTAAAGATCTGGCGACATCATCTTTATGGTGTACAGTTCAATGTCTTCTCTTGATCATAAGAGTTTAAAATACCTCTTTGATCAGAGAATTGAATATGAGGAGAGACGATGGATGGAATTCCTTAAGGATTACGAGTTCAGCGAATTACCACCCAGGTAAGGCAAACGTTGTGGCCGATGCATTGAGCAGAAAGTCCCTGAGTATAGCATGCATGATGATCAAGGAAACGGAACTAGTAGAAGACTTCAAGAAGCTTAGCTTAAGCTCGTCGTTAGCCCCGAAGGTGTGGTGTTAGGTCAGATTAGAATAACAAGCGAATTCCAGGAACAAATTTTGGCTGCACAACCCGAAGACCAAGAGCTTCAAGAGATTTTAAAATCAGCTCACACTAAGAAGTTGCCGGAATTTACCACGGACCAGCGAGGTATATGGAGGTACAAGGACAGGGTCTGTGTACCTGCAAGCGGTACTCTCAGGAATGAGATTTTGAAGGAGGCACACAAAGGCGAATTCACCATACACCCTGGGACTAGTAAGATGTATGCAGATCTCAAGAAATGTTCTGTGGCCTGGGATGAAGAGAGACATAGTGGAGTTCGTTCAAGGTGCTTAACCTGTCAAAAAATCAAAATAGAACACCAAAAGCCGGCGGAACCTTACACCCCTAGAAATCCCAAGGAAGTGGGAAAGTATCTCCATGGATTTCGTAATGGGTTTACCAAGAACGTCATCAGGCTATGATGCTATATGGGTCATAGTGGATAGACTAACCAAGTCGCTCATTTCTTGCCCATCAAAGCTAATTATCCTTTGGATAGGTTAGCTTCCTTATACATCCAAGAAATAGTGAGGCTACATGGTGTTCCTTCTTCAATAGTTTCCAGAGGGACCCCGTTTTACTTCAAGGTTCTGGGAGCCTTCCAACGGGCCTTTGGGACCAAGCTGTGTTTGAGTATGGCTTATCACCCCCAAACGGATGCAGACCGAACGTACCATACAGACTCTGGAAGACATGCTGAGGGCGTGCGTGATTGAGCAGAGGGAGTTGGGATAAAGTACTTCCGCTGGTGGAGTTTTCTTATAATAATAGCTATCATGCTAGTATTGGCATGGCCCCATATGAAGCCCTATATGGAAGGAGATGTCAGTCTCCATTGTGTTGGTATGACTTGGGGGAAACACGATTGTTAGGAATCTGGTTAACCAGACGAAGAGAATCCAGAAAATCAAAGAGAAAATCCTCGCCCTGAACGTCAGAAGAGCTATGCAGACAATAGGAGAAAGCCTTTAGAATTTCGGGAGGGAGAACACGTATTCCTGAGGTCACACCTACTGAGGAGTAGGTAGAGCCTTAAAGGTCAAAAATTGTCACCCAGGTTTATAGGCCCTTTTCAAATCCTTAAACGCATTGGGTCAAGCCCTTATCAAATAGCCCTACCCCCGTCTTTATCCAATCTCCATGACGTCTTCCATGTATCTCAACTTAGAATGTATCATCCAGACCCTACCCATGTCATTGAACCCGAATCTATACAGTTACGGGATGATTTGACGTTTCGGACACCTCCCGTTCAGATCGTGGATAGAGAAGTTAAGCGGCTAAGGAACAAATCGGTGCAACTAGTCAAGGTAGCTTGGGGTGGACCAGGAAACGAAGATTTCACCTGGGAGCTAGAGTCAACCATGAAGAAAGACTATCCTGACTTGTTTCCATGTACGAAATTTTGAGGACAAAATTTTTATTAAGGTGGGTGGTAATGTAACACCCTAGTCTCTTTAGAAATTAATTGAGGAATGGTGGATGGAAATATCGACATTTGAGAGGGACAGTTGTGATGAGATGACTCCATGAGGGAGCACAAAAAAAAAAAAAAAAAAAGAATAATATTTTGGGCAAGGCCGCTGGACAGCCGAAACTAGAGGTTTGGGACCCGGAGGTGCCCGAAGTTAAGAAAATATGAGAATAAGAGTAGAAAGGTGTGGGAATGATAATTTTATACCTAGAATTATTTTTCCGGTATATCGGTTAGATCGGTACGACGTTTAACCGTCTCGTTAGATTTGTGTTTGAATTTTTAACACCGAAGGATATTTCTAACATCATTAATAATTAATTTATAATTTATAAGTGATATTACCTATTTGAGGCAAGTGGAAGGCCAAGATTTGATCTTGGATTTCAAGATCAAATCCTAGCCATCCACTTGGTGTTCTAGTAACATGAGTCATCACAAACACACTTTAACAAGTGATGAGTCACACCAACACTTAGCAATTTCTCCCCCAAGACAGCCAGGCATTTCGGCCAGCAAGGGAAGAAGAAAGGAGCAGCTGCCAAACCTCCATGTTCAAGAGCTTCATCTTAGTTACAATTCACATAAACACTAGCCTAGGATCATCAAAACCTAAACCTTTCTTCACTAAAGTTGCTCTACACCTCCATCTCTATAATTCTAACCGATTAGAATTCCAAAAACCTCATCCTTTTCATCTCATCCATCACTGATTATAGGAGGATTTGGGGTGGTTTGAAGAGTTGGAAGTGAAGAACAATCATCTTGAAGCAACCAAACACAAAGACACACAAGCCTTCACAAGTAGGGTTTCTTGTTTGGCTGTTTTTGCTAAATTTTCTGTTCTGATTTGGGATGATGTGTACCCGAAAATTTTGATGATTTTGATTGATATTGTGTTGAAATGGATGTATGAATTTTGGTGGTGGGATTGGATGGTGTTAGAAAAGGGTTTTGAACCAAAACATGTTGGACTGGTGTGCTGGATTTTTGGACTACTTGCAGGCAGTCTGAAATCCTGAATTTTCTGGATATATTGTAGGTCTTTATGTGAGCTGAAAAAAATATATGTTCATCCTAACATCTTGGGCTAGTCCCATAAAATTTTTCGGGTGTTTATATTGAAGTTTGCTACCTGAAAAAATTCAAGAACCGAAATGTGACTTGTGCTGTCCTGGTTGCTGAAACTGGAGCAATAAACTTTCCTGATTTTATTATCCTAGTAATTGGTTGATCTAGCCCCTGAAATTTTTATGAGAAGTTAGTAACATATGTAAATGTCACTGTGAATTTTCTTGGGTTTTAAATCCATAAATTTCTAGGGTTAAAAATTATGGAAACCCAAATCTAGTCTGTGAATTAGGGCACCTGACCACTGGATTTGTATATTTTATTGAAGTAGTTATATAACTCTGATTGCTTTGAAATTTTTACAGGTTATACTAGACACATTGAAGTGTCATCTCGAATTTTTATGGCTGTTGTGATGGCTTTTGGGTATAGCAATTAAATGTTCCACCTAGGACATTAATTCTGCCAGGGTGCTGGAAATTGAAAATGAATGATATTCATGATAATATGATAGATATGCTAAATCTATGGCATGTGAATGCACACTTATTGCTTAAATTTCTGATTTATAAATCTTGAACGCAAGTAACTAGATAATTGTAAAGTTGACATGCTATTGAGACATGGAAGAGAAGTATGTAATGTGAATTGTAAAATAGTGCTTGAGATAGCTGTGTATATGCTGTTGTTGTATACTTGGGCATACGGTAAAAAGAGAAAACAAGGCTTAGAGGGGATAGAGAGGGAAGGCAAAAAGAAGGACTTCCCTAGAAAAGTTATGAGTCGGTAGACGTATCGGCTAGGCATAGAACTGAGTGATCCGGAAATGGAAAAAATGAAGTTCGGTGACCTCGAATAGGAATGAGCTCATGTCCTAGCAGTCTATTGTCCTTTATGAGATTGTTAATTATTAAGATGGCCCTATGTGAACTAAGCCTTCCCTATGTTTGTAAACTAAGAAAAATATGTGGCACGGAAATGTTGGCGTGGCATGAGTTATCATTATATTGTTAGTTTAAATTTTCATGATCTACAGAATTGAATATCGACGCCTATGACTTATATATATGAACATGGTATATGCATGAATTCATTTCTGTACTATGTATAGCACATGGGGAAAACTACCCTACTAGAATTTTACATTATTCTCACCCAGTTGTATATATTGTATTGTTCAATTCAACAGATGCCGTCCCTGATCTTTTCCCTTGACTCGCCACAATGGGTGTGGAGGATGACCCAAGCCTTGGATGCTATGTATGCGGTTGGGTACTCACATTCCGTATTTATATGTTCTTTGATCGTCGTTTAGTACCTCTGTATTGCTGCGATTTCGACCCTACTTTCCCTTACGAGGGTGTGCCTCTCCATATGGCCCATCCAGACGTGTTCGAGGTTCCCTGCCCCACCTGTGTACGCCGGAGATGCACCAGCACCTTCATCCTCCTCTTCCATTCGACCCTGGAGGGCCCAGACACTCCCGGTGGAGGTGAGGCCATTGCACCTATGGCCAATGGCTTTCTGGAGTAGGGGGCGAGGTCATGAGTAGTGGTCGACATGTATAGGGCAGTGGTGTAGTGTTAGGGTTTACCTACCTAGATTGATGTACTTCCAATTTCCTTTTTGCTCTGTTGTATATGTATATATGTTTATGCTATTTTGTCAGGAGGGTATTAGCAGGTTAGGTATTAGATAGGGGATTAGCCTAGTCACTCCAGTTCTGGACTTTTTGGAGTCGTTTCATCAGGTTGTTTTTCTTTATGATGTACAACTGTGCCACGATGTCACTATATGTAAATTTTGGCTATGAAAATATATGTATTATGACTTCCTCATTATTGATTATCCCGACTAGTATAGATATGAGACTTCAGGAACACTCCTGAATTACTATGTCTATACTCGAAAATGTGGTAATTAGGAGGTGTTACACCTTCCGAAAAAGGATGAGAAGGGGATCCTCCAACGGTCAGTCTCTGAACGTCTCGGGCGAGGCATGTACTCGGTAGCCTCGTACCGCGAAGAATAGGACGGGCGTGAACTCTGCTCATCATCTGGCCGCATCCTCTCAAAATCATATCATCACCGTAGGGAGAGGTGGGTAAGCGAAACTGGAACTGGAATGCAAACGGACGACCCACGTATGCAAAAATGTATATAGCACAACGAACCTCGAAGGTAGGACTGGTGACGGATCGTAGTGCAACTCCACACGGGCACATCAACAAAAACCACGAACGACGCCATCGCAGTTAGAGACATAACGGAAAGAGAAACATAGAGAGGGGTGAGAATCTTGCTAAAGAATCTCAGGAGGGAAATCCTCTATCCTAGTGCCATCATTTATGTCCCCAGGAACCTTGGGTTTATTATAAAAAGGTTATACATGCAAGGGTTCATTATGAGATTTTCATAAAAGTATTTATCCAAGGTCCGTGTCTTTTATAATGAATCTTAATGCATGTATATAGCATAGTAGAATATGACCATACTTTAGGCAAACCAAACAATAAATAATTATCATATAAGTGGCATATAACTTTTCTTGAATATCATTCCTTTTCTCATACTTGTGACACAAAACATCATAATAGTAACCGCACCCCTAAAACTAGGATATGAGTTCATACCTTAACTAGTCGTCACTAGTTCTTACTTATCCTCTTGATAAGCGAAATCATAAACATAATCATAATCATCATAATCCCGACTCCTAGAGTACGGGTAGGGGCCTAAGGATCACCCATCATGGGACTTTTTCCTTCTTCGAAATACATCGACTAGTTAAGACCGCGACTTTGTCCGCTTTGCAGGCTAATGTCAATGCCCTCACGGTTTTACCTTCTCCTCATCGCGAGAGAAGTACGTCTCGGTGTGTCACATTAAACATCTTATTTTTCAAAACTTTCTTAAGTCTCAAATTTGACGAAAATTCAGCATGGCGACTTAACCCCGAATTTCCTCAAATTTGAGTCATGCCACATAAATCACATAATGCATGTTGTCTCATAAATTCCTCAAATCCAATAAACCTTTTAATCATAACTACATATTTTCTTTAATTCATTTGTATCACATAGTCTCATGCATTATGCTCACAATATATCAAAACATCATCACATCACACCATGAATCCTCATGTTCTCATTCTCATTAACACACTCATACATAACACAAGCATATACGCACGATCTCATTCTCACATCACACTTCCTATCTCATATCGTTTTATGTTTTGGCCCTTACGGGTCTTAAACTTATGTTCTAATTATTCTAATACCCATATTACATCTTTATTACACCCAAGAGGTCATCACTTATAATTTTCACTAAGATTTAGGCTTACTAAAAATTCCAAACAGCATTATGCATTTAAGGGTAGAAAATATCATACACTTACGGGCTCTAGAATCTCGTTCACCCTTTTTAAGATCCATCTTCGCCTACGGCTCCATAATCAATTCCTAAACCAATTATGAGGGATTCCTAGGCATTTTCTAAGTTATGAGTAATTTTTTCTCAATCTAACTATGCTGGAACAGAATTGCATATTACCATGTCTAAGTGTGCTAGAATTCCCATTTTAAGTCCTTATCATCACCTTAAGCTTTGTAATTAATACCTAATCATTTATGAAGGGTTTTTTATACATGTTTTACTGATTATGAACCATTTATCCTTGAATTAATCATGCTGGAACAGGTTTGCATTTTTCCATAGTTAGGTGTTCTAGAATTCTCAATTTGAACCCTTTTTAGTTACTTAATCTTTTCTAACTTCTAAAACATTCCTTACTTCACTCAAACATAATTTTACACATTTCCACACCATAAAACAGATTTAGTACAGTGGCCAAACATGGAGTTACATAACCGAAATGTAAAGCCCATAAAATCACATAATCTCATGAATAAAAATGCATACAAGTTGCTAGTTTTCTCTTGGAATAATTCTAGGAACTCAAAACTCTTTTAGAACTCAAATCCTTACATTAAAATCATGTAATTACACATGAGGTCAGTAGCTAAATTAACTTGTTCATAAAATAGATTTAAAGTGTATAATTTCATTCATAATGTTGCTTAGGTGCTCCTAAGCTTAGAAAAATTACAAAACATGAAATATGGACACTTGTGATTAGAGGAACTCATACTAAGTCCATCATCATCACCACAAGGCCGAATGGCTTCTTTAAAATGCCAACATTTTCTTAAAACCTTACACAGGATACTTGGGCAAGTCCTTGAGCTCTAGATCATTAAAGTGATGACATAAACTTAAACATGCTATGCACCTCATTTTTGTTCTTCATTAGAAAATAAAGTGAGAACATAAAATAAACATGAGATGCACTCATTTATTATCTTTAGAGTTTAAGTGATGGCATAGAATATAAACATGCTAGACAAGAAAGTAAACATGAGATGCAAGGTTCAATTCTTTATTTTAGTGCTCTAGGCCCCTTGAGGTATTTACCCCAAATCAACAATCAACTTTAAGGTTGAAATAGGTAGGCTTTGAGATTTATTAAGTGAGGATGCACATTCTTGTTTTAATCTTCAAGTTGTTTAGTGATGGCTTGAAAATAAACATGCTATGCAAAGCATTAAAGTAAACATGAATGCATCTTATTTTAGATCTTAGCTAGAGCCTTTTGCAAGACTTTAAAGGAACATAAAATCTCAACCCATTATGTATCATAAGGCAAGCTTTAGAGTTCTTAGCACCTAGACTTCAATAAAGTCTTAAGGTTTGAACTTCATCATCAAGCTTAAGAAAATAGACACAAAGTTCAACACTTTGTCTAAACAAGATACAAGAACTAAGTCATATTCTTTATTTTATTGCTCATGGGCTTCAATCTAGAGTAAAACTCTTAGAACGGCCGACCAACTTTAAGGTTGGCAAGGGTAAGCTTAGAGCTCTTTGAAATCATGTGATTAATTTTCTTAACAAAACTTTTGTGATCTACTTAACATTTTTAGCAAACTTTATTCAAATAAAAGGAAAGGAAACCAAAATCTTTTAAGGAAAAAGGAAAAGGAAGAAAATTTTAAGGGAGGAAGAAAGAAATCCAAAATTATGAGCAAGAAAAAAGAATGAAAAACACAAGCATGTATGGTCCAAGACCAAGTTGTTTCAAGCTTTAGAGATTTCTCACATGACATCAACAAGTCTTTATCTTGAAACCTCATCATCAAGCTCAAGTTATTCTCATAAAATGGCCTCATGGCCGAAATGAAAAAGAGAAGAGGAAAAGAGTTTGAACCAAGAGAAAACTAGAACTTTTCTTGAAGAAAACAAGTAAAACTTTAAAACAAAACCCCTACCTAAGGAAGTCTTTGAAGAAATGGAAGAAAGCTTGAGTTCTTGAAGAGTTGAGAAGACAAAAATCTTCCTTGAGTGTGAGGATGGATTCGGCCAAGAGGAAGCTCAAGGAAGATGATTTTTCCTTGAGTTTCTAAGCTTGGAAATGGAAAGTTTGAGTGTTTAAGAGATGGTTTAAGGTGAGGTAGTGGTGGTTTATGGTTGTTTGTGGTGGTTTGTGGTGGTGGAAGGATTCTTTAAGAGGAAGAAGAAGATGAACAAGATGAAGAGAAATTTGAGAGAAAAGCAAGAAAGTGCAAGAGAACTAAACTTAGCAAATGATCTAAAGTGTATCAGGTTCTTCAAGGCTTGGTATTTATAGAAAATTTTGCACAATGAAGGCTGATTAGGGAAGGATGGCCGACGGCCTTGCTTGGTCAATTGGGGAGGAAAATATCTCTTACAAGGTATGGCTTTGAGTATGGGTTCAAGCATGGTGAAGTATGGGCAAAGTATGGGCAAGGCATGGCTCTTTGAGTGATATAAAATTCAACATGTGACACTCCTTGGAGGCCATGCATTCAGCCAGATTTGGGACAACCAAGGGGAGGATTAGTTTGTTCATGTAATTGTGGTTTAGTGATGTGTTTAGGTGTTTCTTTGATTAAGGTTTTGGTTAGGAGTTGTAAGAAAGTGTTTAGGTGAGGTAATTGGGTAATTAGAAGTGTCAAGACTTGATTAGGGAGTGGTCATACTAGATTAACAAATTAAATTCATTTTCTTAGTCAAATGAGGTATGGCACAATTCCTTAATTTAAGGAATTGGAGAGAAAAATACTATTCAAGATTCCATGACTAGGAATCTTAAATTAAAGAATGCAATTAGAGTTTATCTAAGCAATCTTAGGTTCTAATTAACCTTAATAAATTATTTTGACTCTAGATTAATTATCGAAATAAATTAATCTTCGATTAGAGCCTAATATTGCTTAGGTTTGCTTAATTGCGTCATTAGGCTCACTGTACACGTTCTAGGGGCAAAATGATAATTTTGCACTAAAACTGACCTTCCAAGCCGACTAAACATCAAACATCACTTAAAAACATCATTCTAAACTTCCTGAAAAATTCCGCGCTCAAACGGCACCTTTTACCCTCGTAGAACACCGAGGGTATTTTGGTCATTTTAAGCCAAAAGTTCAAAAAACGAGATTTTCACCTCTGATATCAAACATAACAGTAATCCCCTTCAAACATTAAGTTGACCCATTCGACCGTCCTTTAATTTGGAGAAATGACCTCAGGGCATTTTGGTCATTTGTACTCAAACAACAAAAATCGGGACGTTACATTATCGCCCCTCAAATTATCCATGAGATCACCACTCCTTGGAAGCGGATACTTGTTCTTTGATTGCCACCTTATTTCGTCATCTGTAATCAATACATAGCCTCATGCCTTTGTCCTTTTCCCTTTACCAATAGCATAGGAGCTCCCCATGGTGAGACACTTAACTGGATAAAATATTTACTTAACATCTTATCAATATGTTCCTTCAATTATGCTAATTCTAAAGGAAACATCTATTTGGTAAGGAGTTAATGAAATTGGACCGTTTCTATACAAACTCAATAAGAGAACTCTATCTTCCGTTACCACTAGGCAACAATAGCCATGTATTCTTGACTACTAGGCCTTCCACATCCGTCTTCTCGAATGGCTCCTTTTAATAATGCGGCATCTTCGCATCGTAGCAAAACACATCCCCGTTGTTGTGAACTAGATAAGTGATCCCTAGTTGGACATTTCCTAATCTTGTGACCTGGCTTCTTGCATTGATAACAAACATACTATCCAGCTAAACATGGTTTATCGCCATGATTTTTTCCATATTCTAGGCATTCCTTATCATCCAATGATTTCTCTGGCCCTACCTTTTTCCATTCCCATAGGAAAATCCCCTTTGTAGGCTTGGACCTTATGCCGCTGGTGATAGCCTTCCTTAAGCCATTGACAGCTTCTAGTTGTACTCTTCCACTATAGCACTCTTGTTCACCAATTAGTCAAGTCCCTAATTTCCACTAGTCCTACCATTGTCAAAAGGTCAACCCCAAGGCTTCCCTCATACTAAACACATTTCCAACTTTTCATTCACTTTACACTACTAAGTTATGGAAAGCTCCCCAAACTTTGCATTATACTCTAGTACTGTCATGTTCCCTTGGTGTAGCTTTAGGAATTTCCAATCCCTTACACTTGGAAGGAGGAAAATACTCTTTGTAGAAAACATCCTTGACCAAAATCCCAAGTCATTTCAATATTCGCTTCCTCAACTATCGTCTTAGTATCTATCCACTAGTAATTAGCATCCGCGTCCAACACCTAGGTAGCACAATTGACTTTCTAATAGTTGTCTTACCGATACTTCAAAGATCCTTCTCTATTACTTAATCCCTTTTTCAGCCATATGTTTAGGTTCCTCAAATTTTGGGTAGGTTCTTGCTCCTTGCAATGCCACAAATAGTAAGCCTTTTCCTGATCTTGGTCAAAGCTTACCTCCAATGGTGCTCATCATATAGTTTGTAACCATAGCTTGCTTCCGATTGCCTGGGTCATATTCAAAAATCACGCATAACATTTGTAGCTTCCTCCTCAGCATCCTATCATCATTGCTATTGCTAGTCCTACAACGCCTACCCGAAGTCATTAGTCTCCTATAACGGCAAGCAAAAGGCATTGAGTTGATCAGGCTCAATACAATGCTAAGCACGATAGTTACTAACTACTTCAAAAGTAAGTATTCATGCATATAAGGTTCTACTTTTTATTCTAGGATAAAAATCCTACTCATGACACTAAGACTTCAAGAGTATGCTTTAGAAGCAAGTCAAACCATCCCCAGGCTCTAACAAGATTACTCCTCGAATACCATAAATGTAACACCCTTCACACCATAAGGCTATGCTTAAGCCATAACCTTATAATGAGCAGTTGTTACTTGTTATTCTCTACTTGACCTTTGATGGAGTATATAAATATTACATATGAGCCCGCTTTTCTAGACAAACATAAAATGCTCTCTCTCTAAGTCGTTAAATTTGAACATAAATAAGATATCACAAATACATAATTGTATTATTTGACAACAAAGCAACAACATATATAACTCCGTCAAAACCCTTACCCTGGTTCACACAAGAACCCTCTAGTCTAGGTGGGGTACTACTCAACATTCACTAAAAGAAAATAAAAAGGCTGACTAAATCCTTTATCATTTATTCATCAAAACTTTGGACCATGATGCCAGGACCAGGTTGAGAATTTCCACAAAATAATCACCATCATAGAAATCTATGTAAAAATATAATAACAGGAAATGTAATAAGATCAAAGATTCCAGGAGGAAAAATACTACTCTACTACACAGTGATATTTGATATAACATTAAAATAATCAAAGTATCTTCGATTTATTTTGAAATATCAAGCTTGTTTATATACTTGCTTGGTTAACATAGTATTATGAGTACACTTATGCTTGAGAATAAAAGATCAAAGGATTCGAAGATGATTGCTCGATATTCTAGTTGTTTATATAATAATTAGTTTGTTTGTTTCATTACTTCTTTGACATAATCTTATTCTAAACTTTAAGCTTGAGAATAGAACTCATAGGATTTCCTAATATACTTATGATCTAATGTATTTTTGGTGATGTAACACCTCATGTTACATCCTGAATATAGTTCATGTAATGCCCCAATTTTTCTATCTAAGTACAAATGACCAAAATGCCCTTGGGGTCATCTTTTTACCCTGGAATTCGAGGGTAGCCTTAGGAGTCCTCGAATGGGTCAACGTGTTTGAATGGGATTATGATTGTTGTTTGATATCGAGGTGAAAATCTCATTTTGAACTTTCGACTCAAAATGACCAAAATACCCATGTAGCGTTTTACACGGTAAGGTGCCGTTGAAGCCCGAACTTTTCCAGGAAGTTGGAATAATGTTTATGAGTAGATCATGATAGTTAAGGGGCCCATGAGGTCCCGAGCAGGATTAGTACAAAATTACCATTTTGCCCCTAAAACAGTGTACAATGAGCCTAATGATATAATTAACCAAACCTAAGCAATATTATGCTCTAATCGAAGATTAATTAATTTTGATAATTAATCTAAAGTCAAAATAATTTATTAAGGTTAATTAGAACCTAAGATTGCTTAGTTAGACTCTAATTTCATTCTTAGATTCAAGATTCTTAGTCATGGAATCTTAAATAGTAAATTCTTCTCCAATTCCTTAAATTAAGGAATTGTGTCTATGATTTAATTCAACTTGAAAAGAGTTTTTAATTCTTTAATCTAGCAAGACCACCCCCTAAATCAAGTCTTGACAACCTTAATTGACCATTACCTCACCTAAACACCTTCTTACAAACTCCTAATCAAAACCTTAATCAAAGATACACCTAAACACATCAGTAAACCACAATTAGATGAACAATTTCTCCTCCCCCTGGCTGGACATGGCCAAATGCATACCCCCTATTTGTGTCACATGTTGATTTTGTTTCACTTAAAGAACCATACCTTAAACCATACCTTGGACATACTTGGCCATACCTCCAACCATGCCTTTGAATGACTAATTTTTTGAAGATATTTTCCTTCGCAAAGGCCATGAAGCCGTCAGCCTTTCCTCCCCATTTCAGCCTCATTGTTTCATTTTTTCTATAAATACCATGCCTTAGTGAACTTGATTACACTTTAGAACCTTTGTTAAGTTCAAGCTTTCTTGCAATTCTCTCCTTTTCCTCTCAAATTCTCTTCATCTTGTTTTCTTCCTCCACCACCAAGAGACTTTCCCACCACCACAAAACACCATAAACAACCTTGAACCACCACCTTCCACATCAAACCACCTCTCAAACACTAAACCTTTCTACTCACAAGCTCACACTTTTAAGGAAAATTCATCTTCCTTGTGTTTCCTCTTTGTGTAAACGCAGATTTTTTGTCTAAGACAAATGATCAAAATGCCCCTGAGGTCATTTTTGTAACACCTTAATATTTAACCCCAATATGCTTAGGACGTATCAAGATTAATTATTAGTTATTATTTCTCTTTAAATTCATTTACAAAATACTTAGCGGAAATTACAGGTAATTTTTTTTTTTTGAAATGAATCATGTAAAACAAAGTGCAAGCCTTTGCGTGTAACATAAATGTAACGTGAAGCGGAAGAATAAATAAATCATACAGAACGTAAGCATTAAAGAACACATCAATCATGAAAACATTCTTCATCACATTAGTTAATATAGTTTAGTACATCACTATGAAATATAAAGGAAAGCATAAAGTCTTACCCATATAGTGGGAGAGCTTGCAGGACAATAACAGAAATAAGAAACATAACAATGAATACATGAAACGCCCCAAAAGATACTCCTAAACTAGGACTACTCCCTCCCTCAAACTATGAATGGCGCTCCTCCTCGTCCCTCGATGGTATATGTCCAATGAACTGGGCAAGCTCCTCGGGTGCATGAAGACGGAAGGGTGGGCGAACATGTCCCTCACGGCGGGCGCATCTCCGAACGTCGTGCTAACCTCCGCTGTGTCACCGTCTCCACGCTACCCACCCCAATATCCATGGGTAGGAGGGGCGAGCCCTCCAAAAAGATGAGAAGGGGATCCTCTACGGGTCGGTCTCCGAACGTCTCTGCGAGGCACGTACTCGGGGTAGCCTCGTATCGCGAGGAGGGCACGCATTACCCTTCTGCTCGTCACGAGGTCGCGTCCTCTCAAAATCATGTCGTCGCCAAAGGGAGAAGTCGGGTGAAGCGAAATGGGGACCGGAAAGGCAAATGGGCATCCCATGTATGCAAAAATGCGTATAGCACAACGACCCTCGAATGGTAGGACTGATGATCCGGATCGTAGTGCAATTCCCACACGGGTGCATCAACGAAAATCACGAACGAAGCCATCGATGTCTGAAGACGTAACGGAAGGACAGAGAGAGGGGTGAGAATCTTGCTAAAGAATCTCATAGGAAATCCTCTATCCTAGTGTCATCGTTTACGTCCCAGGAACCTTGGGTTTATTATAAAAAGGTTAAGCATGCATAGGTTCATTATGAGGTTTTCACAAGATATTTATCCAAGGTCCATGTCTTTTATAATGAGTCTTAATGCATGTATGCAGCATAATAGTTCATGAATGCATGACAGTACTTTAGGCAAACCAAACAATAATCAAACAACATATAAGTGGCATGTAACTTCTCTTGAACATCTTTCCTTTTCTCATACTTGTGACACCATACATAATAGTAACCGCACCCTTAAACTAGGCTATGAGCTCATACCTTAACTAGTCGTCACTAGTTCTTACTTATCCTCTTGATAAGCGAATCATAAACATAATCATAATCATAATCATCATAATCCCGACTTCCAGAGTACGGGTAGGGGCCTAAGGATCACCCATCATGGGACTTTTTCCTTCTTCGAAACGCATCGACTGGTTAAGACCAGCGACTTTGTCCGCTTTGGCAGGCTAATGTCGATGCCCTCACGGTTTTACCTTCTCCTCACCGGAAGGAGAAATACGTCTCGGTGTGTCACATTAAACATCATATTTCTCAAAAACTTTCTTATGTCTTTCAAATTTGACGGAAATTCGGCTGCATAACACTATCTCTGAATTTCCTCAAATTTGAGTCATGCCACATAATCTCAATCACATGCATCATTTTCATGGAACTTTCTCAAATCAATATCTTTCTAGTTCACATGAGCATATTCCTCAATCTCATTCATATTTCGAAACCTTATGCATCTTAAATACAACACTTCATCATATCATCATACCAATCATACACATAAAGTTTCATGCTCAAGGTACTAACATAATCACATCATCATAAATATGCTCAGGTTCATCATCATAATTATGCTCACTCGACCACCTATCTCATAGTATCTTATGCTTTGACCCTTACGGGTCTTAAACTTGTATTCTAATCATTCTAATACCCGTATTTCATCTTTATTACCCTCAAGAGGTTAACACTTAAACTTTTCTCTAAGATTTGAACTCACTAAAATTCCAAATAGCATTGTACATGTAAGGGAAAATATCATATGCTTATTGGCTCTAGAATCTCCGTTCGTGACCCTTTTTAAGATCCTGTCTTCGCCTAAGGCTCCATAATCAATTCCTAAACCAATTATGAGGGATTCCTAGGCATGTTCTCTAAGTTGTAAACCATTTTTCCTCAATCTAACTATGCTGGAACAGAATTATGTTTTGCCATGTCTAAGTGTGCTAGAATTTCCTATTTAAGTTCTTATCATCACCTTAAGCTTAGAAATTAATACCTAATCATTTATGAAGGGATTTTATACATGTCTTACTGATTATGAACCATTTATCCTTGAATTAATCATGCTGAAACAGATTTGCATTTTTATGCATTAAAGTGTTCTAGAATTCTCATTTCTAATCCTTTCAAGTTACTTATTCTTTTCTAACTTCTCTAAATCGATCCTTGCTTCACTCAAACATAATTTTACACATTTTAACACCTTAGAACAGCATTTATACAGTAGCCAATCATGAAGGGCAGAACCAAAATCATAAGCCCATAAAATCACATAATCTTGTGAATTAAAATGCATACAAGTTGCTAGTTTTCTCTTGGAATAATTCTAGGGATTCAAAACTCTTTTAGGACTCAAATCCTTACATTAAAATCATGAAATTACACATGAGGTCAGTAGCTAAATTAACTTGTTCATAAAATAGATTTAAAGTATATAATTTCATTCATAATGTTGCTTAGGTGCTCCTAAGCTTAGAAAAATTACAAACATGAACTATGGACACTTGTGATTAAAGGAACTCATGCTAAGTCCATCATCATCACCACAAGGCCGAATGGCTTCTTTAAGAATGCCAACATTTTCTTAAAACCTTACATAGGATACTTGGGCAAGTCTTTGAGCTCTAGATCATTAAAGTGATGACATAAACTTAAACATGCTATGCACCTCATTTTTATTCTTCATTAGAAAATAAAGTGAGAGCATAAAATAAACATGAGATGCACTCATTTGTTATCTTTAGAGTTTAAGTGATGACATAAAATATAAACATGCTAGACAAAAAGTAAACATGAAATGCAAGGTTCAATTCTTTATTTTAGTGCTCTAGGCCCCTTGAGGTATTTACCCAAATCAACAATCAACTTTAAGGTTGAAATAGGTAGGCTTTGAGATTTATTAAGTGAGGATGCACATTCTTGTTTTAATCTTTAAGTTGTTTAGTGATGAC
>JAMLFY010000019.1:3123424-3146046 GCA_030441495.1 Dalbergia oliveri | reverse complement strand
GCATGAGTTTTATTGTGTTATTGATGCAATTAGTAAGGATTTTGATTTATTCGTCATTGTGAGTGTCACGACCTAACTTGGGTACATGATTGGCACGCACATAAGCCTCGTGACCTGGAATGCTCTTGTAAACATAATATTTATAAATTATTTAAAACAATTTTATCTTCTACGTATAAATCACTTGTTACTAACTCATAAAATCAATAAAAGAAATCTCATAATTTCTCTCTAAGTCTGAAGTTATAATAACACCAAAACATATAAAGTCTGTTTGTACAAAATAACCATGAAGGGAAAAGTTTTGTAAATACAACTCATGATGTCTTCATGATATGCATGGACTATATGGCATGTTCTCCAGATCCTCTTCTGTAAATGTACTCAGTACTATAGATCAAAATAATAAACATTTCACCTAATGAACTCACCGCTGGAACTCTAGTGTTGAGACAATGGTGAGCTGGAAAAACCTACAACCATTTTCTATCTATTAAAGGGAAATAAAGAAGAGAGGGGTGAGTTTTTATTGAAAAACTCATGAGTAATCCTCACCTAAAATCCCCTTTCATGGGACATCAAAGAACAATGCATAAAATCATCATAATAACATCAATAATATGCAAAGGTCTTACATAATCAAGTGCACATATATATTTATATATGTATATATATATTTTGAATCATCACCTTACAAACTCAAAATCAATTTTCTCAATTTACTTTCATACCTAAAATCATATAAGCTCATAATGTAGTAGCTCCTAGAAACAAAAATCTCTGCTCTAGTTACGCACAATGTTTGTGACGTAACAAAACTCTAAATATAAATCTACGTCACATCTGGGTGTTACGTATCTTCATCCCCAATGTGACAATAAATTCTCTGAAATCTCTAGCCCAAGCTACTTGGTACTAAGGTTAACGGATAGAATTCCAGCCGTTAACTCATAGCTGTTTCTCTATAGCTACAATCTAAACTAACTAAGTAAATCTATCTAAAAATGAAAACCTCTAAAACCTTTTAGTTCTCTTAAGCTCTAAATCTTCTCTGATTCTAATAGTCTGACCTTAGCATAATTGTGGCTATAAAATCATGTCTAAGGGATCACCCTTTGTAGACATTGTGATTTATGAAGCCCAGAATATGTAGTCATCACCTGTTCTGAATTTCAAGAAGATTGATGCTCTAAAACCTTTTAATTAATCATCCAAACCATAATTCAAACTATTAAGCTGGTCATAACTAGAAAATTTAATATCATATTTTCAAAATGGCAAAGTTTACAATCACAATTATATTCCTTCTCTAAATTGTATATTGGTTATAAAACTATATCATATGCATAAACCAAATTCATTGAAACAATCATAAAAGCCTAACAATTACATATATCATCAATTTTGCATAAAATCAGTTTAACAAACATGGTCCTATGAGTTTTATCAAAAACAAGTTTCATGTCTAAAACCAAGAGTTCTAAAACATACAAAACAACAGTAACCTCAAACTTCTTTGTAGTGATCTTTAAAATCTCACAAGTAAATGATATCTTTAGAAAAATTGTAATACACAACATAAGATCACGAATGAACCCACTCACCTGGGAGGTGGAATAGACAATGTAACATCCCAATTTTCCAAGTCGTTTAGAAATTACCGAATTCCCTAGGTAATTTTTCATAATTAAAACCGAACAATCCTCAATAAAGGAATATAACATTAGAAGAAAGGATAGGAACAATTCACAAGAGTTGCAAACCGAATTCTGTACGTGTAAAATGACCAAAATGCCCATAAGGTTATTTTACTCAAAATGAGGTCGTGGGCCCACCTGTCCTCAAGGGGATGTTTTGATGATAATAAGGGATTGTTTTTGTTATGTGTGTTAATAAAGGAGAAGAATCCTAATTTTGAGCTCCGACGCGTGAAATGACTAAAACGCCCTTGTACCTGTTTTAACTCAAATTTGCGTGCCAACTGAGCCCGAACCTCACTAAAATGTTTTAAAACATGTTTTTAAGCTATGATTAACCATTAGTTAAGCTCGGGTGGTCTCGGGCAATTTTTAAGTAAAATTACCATTTTGTCCTATCTCTTGTAAGTTTGCGAATTTTGAGATTTTTGATTCGTATAGCGAAACCTAAGCAATATTAGGCTCAAATTAAAGGTTATTAGATTCTAATTATTAATCTAGAGTCAAAATTATTTATTTAGATTGATTAGAACTTAAAATTGCTTAAAAACACTAAATTGCTTACTAATTCACCTAAGCCCTTAATTGTAAATTCTTTAATTTGCAAAGATACCTACCTACACCTACATAATACATGGAACACACAAATTTTTATCCTCCTTGGGCTGTAATGGCCGAAATTATATGGCCTAATATGCATCAGAAAATTTGTCAAACTTGGCACAAAGCTCAAGGTATGAAAACAAGGAATCATGTTTCATGATTCTATGTTTTAAGCCACCAAAAATGAAAATGATTTTTCCTCCCTTTGTCCTCCCTAAAATCAGCCACCCATGCCTCCTCCATTTGTCCATTCATGAGCTCCAAAATCTCTATAAATAGGCATGCTTAAGGAGTCTTAGAAGCCTTGCTCATAATTGCACAATTTCTAGTTTTTACAAAGCACAAAAACTTTTTCCTCCTCCCCTTGGCCGAAACTTCTTCTTCAATCTCTCAAAGAGATTTTCTTTCATTTCACTCCAAGAAACCAAGTTCTCTTCCTTTCCTTCAAACCACATTAGGTAGGGAGTTGTCTTTAAGCTTATTTCTATGCTTTGCTAAGTGTTGTTCTTGGTTCAAAATGATGATTTCATGGACTTTCTCTAGCTTTTCCATTCGGTTTTCTTCTTTCTTTTCCTTTGATCATTTTGGCCATAAGGCCTATATGGGAATATGATGATAGCTTGATGATAGGACCTTGAATGTTGGTTGTAAATCCATCACAAGTTAGGCCTCTAAAGCTTGAAAATTTCACTTGATGCAAAACTTTAAAGAATGATGTTTTTATGATGTAAAAATAAAGATCTTGAGTTTAGAACTTGAAAGATGTATTTTTCACTTTGTCTTGCTAAGATATATTGGGTTGAATTTATATTTCTCTAAAGTCTTGGAGGAGCTCTAGTAAAGAAATAAAATGAACTTGCATCCATGTTTAAGTTTATGCCTTGCATAACCATGTTTACTTTCTATGTCATCACTAAATTCTCAAGAATGAATAAATGAACTTGCATTCTCATGTTTAAATTTCCAAGCTTGCATTTCATGTTTATGTTTCAAGTTGTCACTTAATCTCTAAAGATAATAAAAGGTTGCATCTCATATTTATTTTATGCTCTCACTTTATTTTATAATGGCTAAAAGAATCAACGCATGGCATGTTTATTATTATGTCATCACCTAAGAATCCTAGAGCCCAAAGACTTGCCCAAGTATCACAAGCAAAGAAATAAGGTTCTTGGAACCATAATAATAAGAACTCTAAAACTCACTTTCAATTTCCTTAAGATTATTGGAGTCAAAGAATTCATTCTTTAAGAAGTCTTAAGTTTGGAGCTTTATAAGATGTAATAAGAATTCTCTTCTCTCTTCACTGGTCCAATGCGGACTACCGCGCTCCGGTTTCTTATTTTTCTTTTATTAATTCTTCTCTCTCCTTGGTCCAGTGCCGCTCAAAGTTTCTTATTTATTTCAAGCTCTTGCATCATGTTTATATTTCCAAGCTTGCATAATCATATTTATATTTCGCAGATCACCTTAATTGAATATAATAATATGGACCTGCACATCATGTTTAAATTTCAAGTCTTGCATATCATGTTTATAATTCCAAGTTATCACCTAAATCTATAAAGCTCAAGATTTGCTCCTTTATCTTAAGTAAGAATTTTAATCATAAAGATTCTTTCAATATATAAATCGGCCTCATAATTAACGTAGGCCCAAAGTGATTTTAAATAGCTACTGATTTAGTTCTATAATTGCTTTCAAGATTAACAAAAAGAATTAGTTTCTAAAAGAGTTTTAAGGCTTTGCAAAAATTTTACGGGAAACTAGTATCTTACATGTACTTAAAATGTGATTTTAAGTAATTATGTGAGGTTCATGATTCAACCACTGATCTAAGTTTAGTACTACTATAATGATGGTTTAATATGTTTGAAGTTGTGATAATCATGGTTTATTGCTGAGGGAATGATTCTATGCATGTTAGAAATAAAACTAGCTTCCAAAAAACCATAAAAGTAAGATTTCTAGAACTCTAGAGAATGAAATTTATGCATTCTGTCAGAACCTTTAGTAGCCCTAAGAACCAGATTTTATCATGTTTAGATAAGGGAGAATGATTCATAATTGGTTTAGTAATTAATTTTAGCATCATAGGGATAGCCGGTAATGAGAAATGGTTAAAAACGCAACTTCTAGCACACCATAAAACCTTAAGAACAACTTACTGTCTATGCTTCCCATATAGTCTAATAATATTCTTAAGGCTTATAGTTTATGGTAATAAATCACTTAGATGCATAATTAATTAGTTCAATAATTGAGGTTACCGATTCTAGAGTTTCGGTTGTTTAAAGCTTTTCGATAAGGATTTATGATTATGCCTCTTTGATGTTTTAAATGATAAGTCTATGTAGTGATTTGATGCTTATTAAGTATTTGACGTCATTGAATGATTCTCGGGCTTGCATGTTATAGTTGCTGTTGCAAACAATGAGAATGCTTATGCATGAAATAATGAAATATTCTTTGTTATTTAAAAATTTATCCTTGTTGCTAGAAGAAAGTATATTCCTAAAATTGTAATTTGGAAAGGTTCTGGCTAGGAAAGACTTGGTATTTAAGCGTGTCCATTTGTGACCCACCTCTCTTTCCTGGGAATCTCCAGATGCATAATTACAGTTGGTATATATATTATGAGAAAATGTTATAAATGATTATGAATTTAGAATTGTATTATGATATAACATGCAAAGACTTAATGGTGACTTAAACCTATGAGGAAATGATCCTTTGGACCCATCAGACTATAGGTGGTGAAAAGGTGATTCTTGCCCCCTAAACCGTTCTCTCAAAAGGGTAGAGTTGGGATTTTAACTTATCAAAAGGGATAAGTATATGCTAGTGACGACTAGTAAGGTATGAGCTCATAACCTAGATTACTCCCAAAAGGGTGGAGTATAGGTGGCCCAGGAAAATGATGATGAAAGTAACTTTAAGTCACCTAAGGAACTAAGTAACGTATTATGTGAATATGATGTTCTTCTATGCATAGTATTTATGATATGATGATGAGGAATATGATGTGGTCTTATGCATAGCTATGTTATTATGATATGCTAATGAGTTATATGATAGGAAAAGTTCATTATAAATATGACATGCTAAGTTTATGATGCATTATAAGACGCATGATTAAAACTAACGGACCTGGTAAAGTATATTTCTGAACTTAATAAATGAATCTTAGCATGTTCACTATTTCATAATAACCCGAGGTTCCTGAGGACAATGATGATGCAGGATGCATATGAGGTGAGTATCCTCAGACTCTTTTATAAGTTTCTCACTCCTTCTTTCTTTCTTTCATCTCGTCCAGAAAATAAAGGTGATGTTCGTGATTCCTATTGATGCTCTCACCTGGTAGATGTACTTGATTCTGGTGAACCAGCTTATTATCCTTGAGGAACGTATTGGCTAAACTTTGCGCATGAGCTTGGATATCTATTCCTATCTCTGAAGTGTTATTAGTAGGTGCCGTTATGGATATTTTTCCATCTATATACTATTTATGTTTTGTTTGATTGACTACAGCTAGCCTAACTCTATTGGCAACAAATATCTATGTGTTATGTAATTATGGATGTCAATGATGGAGCCAATATGATATGTTTTTCATGATATGCCCGTTGGTTTTCCGTTTATCTCGATTATCATTCACGCTATGCGAACTCACGTTTTCAATCATGTTTTTAAAAAAAAATGGCTTGTAATTTCATTAAGTATTTTCAAAGTATGGTTGAATAACTAAAGCAAAGAGTAAAGTCTAATAATTAATCAATAAACCTAGGCGTATGGGTTAATTTAGGTGCTTACAACAGAATCAACACCAACAACACACTAGGAAGCGGAATGACATTGGTACCTGCTTTAAGGTTAGAAGATGAAAAATACAAGTTAAATTTGAAAGAATTGGAAAAAAAATTTTTTGGAGTGAAACGGGGTTGGGAGGTGGTGTTTTTGTGTTGGGGGGGGAGAAGGGTGTGAGAGTGTTTTAGACCTCTAAACAAGGGGTTTTTATAACCTTTTGATTGTTGCAGCGCTCACAGAGAGCATAAAATCTCCTCGCACATCTTTCCTGTTCCCTAACCACTTCAGCGCTCTCCAAAATGGTTTTTCTCCAACTCTGAGCTATAATTCAAGTGCTGGTGTATATAGACGGGTTGTCAGTTACTCACTTATTTACAATGTCCTCATTTATTTTACTCTCCATTAACTTTAAAACATTTTACTACTTTCCATTAACTTTAACTTACTCTCCATTAACTTTAAAACATTTTACTACTTTCCATTAAATTTAAAACATAAATGTAAATAAGGAAATACTCCCATTTGAATTCAAATAAAATATCACAAAAATTAAAATCCCAACAAATCAAAATCCAAATTTTGGGTTTTAGTTAAAATCAAATTCTTGTGATTTTACAAACTTAGTTAAAAACGAAATGTGTAAAGGTTTCATAAAATTCATTAAAAATCATCCTTTAACTTATTTTCCTTTTGAAACAATTCAGACTTTTGGTACCAAGAAAGTGGTTCTATTATATAGCCCTCCAAGGGCATGTAAGGTCCATACTTAGTGAAATTCAAAACCAAATAAATTAATAAGGGTAATTAGCACCCTTCCTAGTTTGAAAAACATTTTAACTTTTTATTTAAAACTAGAGTATTGCAGTGAGATTTTAATACAATCATTGACTATTAAACTGATTTGGAATAATTATTGGATTAGAGCCTGTTGCATTTACTTGTCTCTTTGAGTATGCTTTTGTATCAGGAGCTTTGAGTTAAGTGGAAAATATCAAGAACAAGGCTGGAAACTCTCTGCATGGAGCTTGTAACAACAATCAATTTGGGAGCTAAATAGAAGAGTTCTTGAGTACATTTGTAAAAGGCATTGTATTGAAAAATTTACATCTCTCTCAGGGATTGGATTAAGACAAATAAAGAAGTCCTCTAAAACTTTCATGTTCAGCTCAAAACCCATTTCTAAGTGCATCTTGGTGAAAATAGAGTTGCAAGATTAAAAGTTGCTGATATTTTGATGTTGTCCAACTTGACCTCCAATTAGTATTTTTACAATATCTAGAGCTACAAATGTCTGATTGAGGTGATTTTAGTGGCATTGGAAAGCTATCCAAAGGGCTACAATCTTTATTTCTATGCCAAGGACAAATTTGGATGTTTAAGGGGCCAAAATTGACCAAATATATGCAGACGTCAATTTTGTCCATAGAGCTGCGCGCTCAACAGCACTTGAAAAATGATTTTAAAGAGTGTAACTCATTGCTAAGCATTCGTAGCGCTCATGCAATGGTGTTTTAATAGCTAATTAATCTATTTTTGAGCCTTACTTTTGCTCATTTTAGAGAGCAGCATAGAAAGGATTGACACAGGATTTTTACCCTAGTTTTTTGACTCACCTTAGGCTGCCACTTTTAGTTACTATTATTCTTCTACATCTCTCTCTTCTCCTTCTTATTCTTCCTTTCTTAGGATTCCATTAGTGAATGTGCTTTATCTTGAAGATTGTGGCAAGGGTTGTTGCTATTATTTTAGGTTCTCTTTTATCTTCATTGTTGTAATCCTAGGAGATGAAGAAGTAGATTTCTAGTAGTGTAAGGGTTTCCAAAACGATTGAGTAATATTTGAGACCTCTCTTTAATATTAAATGCATTGGTTTTCTTAATGTTTTGCAGTTTCCATTCCTATAATCATTGTGGTGATTGCTATAATATTTATTAGGATAACTAAATTGGCGATCGTCATTTAGGGAAACCCTTTGGGCATAAATTGATAGATTTATTGGTTTATGTTTGAGGGAGAACATTAAATTAACTTTCCGATTAGCGGTAAGACTATAGCAATTAGTTCATTAAATCAATGCGAATTTTAAATAAATTGATATGTCGTTTATTAGTTGTTTGCATTGATCAAATTCTAGTGGTCGATTGATCACTAGTAGAATTGCTAGTAATTTATTATAATAGCCACTAATGGATTTAATATTTGGTCAATGATAACTAATTTCCAATCTTAGGAATACCTTGCACTAGTGCCTTCTTTATCGTTGCTATTATCTTTTAATTTCAATTGCTTTGAATCTTAATTTTCCAAACCCCAATTTTCCCAACTAAGTGATAAAGCCTCATTGATGACCTAGGTTGTGCCCTTTACAATATTTTTTGTGCAACTTAGCATTAAAATAATTTTCTAATTTAATGAGGTAGGCAAAGCCTCTATCAAGTACTTTCTATAGTATAAATGTGCACGAGAAAGGGGGTTGAATCATGCTTTACTTCATTTTGTATATCTGAAACTTTTAAAACAAATACCATCAAGTATGAAAATTGTAGTGCAGCGGAAATGTAGTTAGTAGCTTTAGAAAATAGAACCTGAAGTAAATTATAAATAACATAAAAGCTTAAAGTGTTAAACCAGAGTAGTTCAACAGTAAACATAAGGAGATAAATAAAGGAGATCAAGAGAAAAAGATATGACACAATTTTTATACGGGTTCGGCCAAACATGCCTACATCTAGTACTCAACACAAGTTGAGGTTCCACTAAAACATCTTTCTTAAACTAGAGAAAGAACATGGATAGTCTTTACATTAGCTTTCCCAAGCTTTCACCATTATGTTTTAACCTAACACGCCCTAATATTTAACCTAACACGCTTAGGACGTTCAAGTTAATTATTAGTTATTACTCTTTTGTTTTCAGTTCTTATCTTTTGACTTGGAAACACTTCAGTAAAAATACAGGTAAATTTTTTTTTTTGTACTTTTTAAAACAAAATGTGAGCTGCGCATATAAGTAAGACTCATCATTCATCTATCATAACATAAAGGAAAGTAAAACTCTTCAGCGGGCATATACGAAATATAAACACGACGGCCTTATGAGCATGATCAAACCATCATATATATACATATAAGTAGCACAAGTATTAACCGTTCCATGACTCACACCAAAACAAACCACTAAGATAGTATTATGCCCATCATAAGGGGTTGGGCTAGTTCAAGTCATAACAGAAACATGACGGTATATACATAGAAACTAATATCACCCTACTAATGACGCTCGAAGAGGGAGGAAGGTAGCCAAGCATGCGAGTGGTCGAAGAAGGGTAGCGAGTTAACCCACGGGATGAACATGAGCTCCCTGGCATGGACGGGTGGCTCCTCTACTAGTGTCCTGGACTCCCCTCATGCAAGCGTCACTTGGCCTCTCCATCTCTACCACTTCCCACATCCCTGGGAACAGGAAGGCAAAGCTGCCTGAAGAATGCTGAGAGGAGACTCCTCAAATGGATCAAAGCCATTGCTCAATAGGCCTAGAGGTAATCGTAACATCCTCCCAAGTACAACCCTATCCTTAAGTCATGATGTCATACTCGAAAGTTGTTGCTTATTAATTAGACCTTTCTTAAGTATCTATAGCAAGCTCGATTAATGTAGATAATAACTAAGCGCAATTTTATTAAAACATATAACAAAAGAACAGTACATTCATTGAGTACATTGCTGAGTACAAGAGGAAGCTCCTCTATGAGCTTTAATACATATCACTTCTCTAATGTAGTTACATACATATCCATTCCACTAAATACAGCATAATAAAAACATTCACTGACACTATTGCCATTAGATTCCTTCTAAGGCATCATAGTCCTGGCTTAACCTGGAGGACAGGAAACACAAACACACAGGGTGAGAATTAAATAATTCTCAGTAGGGCATCCCCAAACATATACGAAAAATCTATGTCATCGTCATCGCCCCAGCCACTTGGTTTATCAGAAAATGTGATCATACAATATAAACTAAAGATTCATTTTAAGGTTCTAAAATCATCCCTCCGAAGTGGGTAGCTTTTAATATTCAACCACTTAGAGCACATATATCATAATGTTTCAACAATTAATAAATAATCCCAAGACAGCCAATCTAGAGTAAGATGAGTAAGCATATAATACGTGTAGTGAACTTATCTCAATGTGACATGGTTCCACTTATGGCCACAAAGATCAAATTAGTGCATTTTTCTCTTTCATTGACATAGGAAAGACTTAGTTATACCCAACGGGTATTTGTCGTAGACAATCCCACAATAAATAATTTATACCAAATGGTATCTCTAGTCTTCGTACCACACAAGGGAAATAGTCTGCTTATAAGGACAAGCTCAGTCCTGCCGTGATCATCGAGCTTCATTTTTTCCATTTCCAAATCACACAGATCTATTCCTAGCCGTACGTCTACAACTCAAATATTTAGGAGGTTTGCCTCTTCTGTTTCCTTCCCTCATTCAATCTAAGTCTTGTTTCTGTTTTGTCCATATGTCAAAACATGCATAATTTAAGTTCATATATATTCTCTTCTCAAATGCACGCATAAGCCATATGTAGGTATTTCATTCACAATGCAATTTCAATTATGCCTCATAAACCACTCTTTATTTCCTCTAGCATGCATTATGTGTCACAAGTCATATGGCCAAATAGCTAACATCAAATACTTTGTTCTCAAAAGCATGCTTACATTACAAGTAGGTATTCAATCATGTTAGAGGCCCATTCATGCCTCATGGATAAGTAATTGAAGTAATTAGCATGCATTCATATGCTATACACTTGGACTAGATATCATTTTACCACAATTTTACCCATTCTCACATCCAGCACCTTGGCAGATTTACTGTCCTAGGTACAACATTTAATTACCATATCAAACGGCCATTTAAAGAGCCACAAAAATTCTACATGACACTTCAATGTGTCTAGAATAATATGTAAAAATTTCAGGACAAAAAGAGCTCTATAGCTACTTTAGTAAAATGTACAAATTTAGTGGTCAGGGCCACTAATTCATAGACCCAAGTTCCCAAACTTTTTAACCCTAGTAATTGATGGAATCAAGGCACAATAAAATTTACACTGATACATCAATATGTTTCTAACTTCATGTAAAAATTTCATGGGATAATTCAATCAATTGCTATGATAATAAATTCGAACAAGTTTATTCTTCCAGTTTCAACAACCAAGATAGCATCAGTCGCACATTTCTTATTTTTTTGAGATAGTAAACTTTAAAATCAACATCCAATAAAATTTATGTAGTTGTTTTAAGATGTTAACTACAACATAAAATTTTTATAGCTAATGAAATTACCCACAACTATACCAGAAAATTCATGTATAATTACTGCTTGCAAGACAACTAGGAATCCAGCAGCTCATCCCAATTTCCTTTGAGAAAAACCCTTTCAAACCCCATCCAAACACACCACCAAAATTCACACATCAATATCAACATATTATCCATCAATACAACCAGAAATTTCAGACCTAGGTCATGCCAAAACAGATCAGAAAAATTCGCAAAAACCCTACTTTGAGTAACCTAGCTCCTTTGCTTCAAGATTATTCAAGCTTGATTCCTTCTCCTCCAAAGCTCCCAAACCAACTTCAAACTAACACCCCTTTTCTGTCATTTAGAATTACGAATTCCTTAGGTAATTCTTATATAAATTTAAAAGCGAACAATCCTCAATAAGGAATATAACATTAGAAAAGAGGTTATGAGCGATTCCTGCAAGAGTCGCAGAGCAAAATTTCCTGTACGTGTAAAATGACCAAATATCCCTGAGGTTATTTTGCTCAGAAAATGAGGATTGTGGGCCTCGGCCGTCCTCAAGGGGATGTTCTGAGGATAATAGGGGATTATTTGTGTTACGTGTGTTAATAGAGGAGAAGAATCTCAATTTTGAGTTTTCGACGTGAAATGACCAAAACGCCCCTGTGGCTGTTTTCATTTGCGTGCCACCTGAGTCCGAACCTCACTAAAATTTTTTAAAAGGTGTTTTTAAGCTATGATTGGCCATGGTAAGTTAGGATGGCCCAGGCAGTTTTGAGTGAAGTTACGATTTTGCCCCTCTCTTGTAGGTTTTGCAAATTTTGAGATTTTTGATTTGTCTAGCAAAACATAAGCAATATTAGGCTCAAATTAAAGCTTATTAAATTCTAATTCTTAATCTAGAGACAAAATTATTTATTTAAATTGATTAGAACCTAAAATTACTTAGAAACACCCAAATTGCTTACTAATTCACCTAAGCCCTTAATTCAAATTCTCTAAAATTGCAAAGATACTTACCTACACCTAAATAATACTTGGAACACACAAATTACTCTTCCATGGGCTGCAAATGGCCGAAATAATGCATCCATAATACACCAGAAAATTGCACTAAAACATAATGCCAAAAATTACAATAAAACAAGGAACTTTGAAACATGATTCCATGTTTTAAGCCACCAAACAAGATGATTTTTCCTTCCTTGTTTCCTCCTCAAATTTAGTCAGATTTTCCTCCTCCTCTTGTCCATACATGAGCTTGAATTCTTCTATAAATAGGCATGCTTAGAAGTCATTAGAGGCTTGCTAAAAAATTTCACAACTTCAAGTTTTTCCTAAGTTCAAAAACTTTGTTTCTTTCTTCCCTTGGCCGAAATTCTTCTTTAACCTTTCAAGGATATTTTGTTTCATTTCACTTCAAGAAACCAAGTTCTTCCTTTCCTTCAAATAAAATTAGGTAGGGTGTTGTTTCTAAGTTCATTTTATGCTATGACAAGTTATGTTTCTAGCTCAAAAATGTTGAATCAATGAACATTTTCTATGGCTTTTTCGTTCAATTTTCTTCCTTCTTTCTTTTGAGTAATTCGGCCTTATGGCTTAGATTATGATGAGACCATGGTTTGATGATGAGGTTCTTGAGTGTTGGTTGCAAAGCCTTCACAAGTTAGACCTCTAAAATTTGAAGGTTTCACTAGTTTTTAAAGCTTTATAATTTCAGTTTTTCTTTCCTTATTTTTTCTTCCATGGTTTCGGCCAAATGGCCTAAGAAGGAATGAAATGATAGCTTGATGATGAGGACCTTGAGTATGGGTTGTAAATCCATCACAAGTTAGGCCTTTAAAGCTTGAAAATTCCACTTGATGCAAAACTTTAAAGAATGATGTTTTTATGATGTAAAAATAAAGATCTTGAGTTTAGAACTTGAAAGATGTATTTTTCACTTTGTCTTGCTAAGATATATTGGGTTGAATTTATATTTCTCTAAAGTCTTGGAGGAGTTCTAGTAAATAAATAAAATGAACTTGCATCCATGTTTAAGTTTATGCCTTGCATAACCATGTTTACTTTCTATGTCATCACTAAATTCTCAAGAATGAATAAATGAACTTGCATTCTCATGTTTAAATTTCCAAACTTGTATTTCATGTTTATGTTTCAAGTTGTCACTTAATCTTCAAAGATAATAAAGAGGATGCATCTCATATTTATTTTAGGCTCTCACTTTATTTTATAATGGCTAAAAGAATCAATGCATGGCATGTTTATTTTATGTCATCGCTTAAAGATCCTAGAGCTCAAAGACTTGCCCAAGTATCACAAGCAAAGTTGGAACCATGGTAATAAAAACTCTAAAGCTTTCTTGAATTATTGGAGTCAAAGAATTCATTCTTTAAGAAGTCTTGAGTTTGGAGCTTAATATGATGTAATAAGAGTTCTCTTTTCCCTTCCGTCCAGTGGACTCCGCGCTCCGTTTCTTAAGATTCTCTTCTCCCTCCACTATTTTGTGGGACTATTGCCGCTCCAGTTTCTTGCATCATGTTTATATTTCAATCTCTTGCATCATGTTTAATTTTCAAGTCATCACCTTGAATCTTAAAGATAAAGAAATGGATTTGCATATCATGTTTATAATTCCAAGTTATCACCTTATAATGACAAGATTAAAATGAGGTTACATAGCATGTTTATGATTCTAAGATATCACATAAATCTCTTAAGGTCAAGACTTGCTCCTTTTATCTTAAGTGAAAATTCTAATCATGAATATTCTTTCAATATATAAATCGGCCTCATGATTAGGCCTAAAGTGATTCTAAATAGCTACATATTTAGTTCTATAATTCCTTTCAAAATTAACAAAAAGCATTAGTTTTAAAAGAGTTTTGAGGTTTTGCAAGGATTTTAGGGAAACCAATATCTTACGTACATTTAAAATGTGATTTGATGCAATTATGTGAGGTTCATGATTCGGTAACTGATCTGAGTTTACTACTACTGTATGATGATGATTTAATATGTTTGAAGTTGTGATTATTATGTTTAATGATGAGGGAACAATTCTATGCATGTTAGAAGAAAAACTAGCTACATAAATAAATCGTAAAACTAGGTTAATACTAGTCTTTGATCTCTTTAAGTTGATCCACCACCAAATATGTTTTAGTATGTTATAATTCTGCCTAAGATTGGTAGTCAGTGAAAATCTGGTAACAATTAGTATAGGATTGGCCTCGAACACTAAAAATGAAACTAGCAACTCAAAATCGTAAAAGCAAGATTTCTAGAACTTTAGAGAATGAAATTTATATATTCTCCAGAACCTTTAGTGGCCTTAAGAACCAGATTTTATTATGTTTAGATAAGGGACAATGATTCATAATTGATTTAGTAATTAATTTTAGCATCATAGGGAAAACCAATAACAAGAAAAGGTTAAAAACGTAACTTCTACAATAAAACCTTAAGAACAACTTACTATCTATGCTACCCCATATAGTCTAATAATGTTCTTAAGGCTTATAATTGATGGTAATGAATCCCTTAGATGCATAAGTAATTAGTTTGATAATTAAGGTTACCCAATTTTAAGTTTCGTTATTTAAGAAGCTACTATGAGAATTTTAATGACATCTTTTGATGCTTTGGAATGTATTATATGATGATGTAATGCCTATTGAGAATTTGATATTATTGAATGATTTCATGGCTTGCATGTTATAGTTGCTGTTGCAAACAATGAGAATGTTCATGCATCCTGATGATTATGATATAACATGCTAAGACTTAATGGTGACTTAAACTTATGAGGAAATGATCCTTTGGACCCATCAGACTATGAGTGGTGAAAAGGTGATCCTAGAAAATGATCCTTTAGACCCATCGACTATAGGTGGTGAAAAGGTGATTCTTGCCTCCTAGCCTGTTCTCTAAAAGGGTAGAGTTGGGATTTTAACTTATCAAAAGGATAAGTATATGCTAGTGACGACTAGTAAGGTATGAGCTCATAACCTAGATTACTCCCAAAAGGGTAGAGTATAGGGTGGCCCCAAGGAAAATAATGATGATGATGACAAGATTTTAAGTCACCTAGGACACTAAAGAAATGAAATATGTGCACCATGTCTTGTGCATAGCTATTATGATATGATGTTCTTCTGTGCATAGCATTTATGAGATGATGATGAGAAATATGATGTTCTTCTATGCATGTTATTATGATATGATGATGAGGAATATGATGTGATGAAAGGAAAAGTTCATTATAAACATGACATGCTAAGTTTGATGCATTATAAGACGCATGATTAAAATCAATGAACCTCGTAAATATTTTCGAAACTTAATAAATGAATCTTAGCATGCTCACTATTTTATAATAACCCAGGAGGTTTTAGGGACGATGATGATGACACAATGCATCATGAGGTGAGTACCTACCGAGATTCTTTTTATAAGTTTCTCACTCCCTCTTTTTTTTCTTTCCATCTCATCTTAAGAAATAGAAGGAAGTGTTCGTGAATCACGTTGAGGCTTTTACCTGGTAGTTGAACTTATCCTGCTAACTTTTATATTCAGATATCTATTTCCCTCTGGAGTGTTATTAGTAGGTGTCATTGATGGATGTTTTTCCATCCATATACTATTTATGTATTGTTCGATTAACTAGACCTAGCCCAACTCTATTGGTGGGCATAATATCTATTTGTTCTGTATTTTGATATCTAATGTGGAAAATAATGTTTATGTTATAAATATATGTGATGATATGATTATTCATGTTATTGTCGTGCAACAGGTGATTAATTTTATTAATGCAAGAGGACGATGGGTTTACTTAGTATGCGTGGCTCATGTTTTATTTTCAAAGTTTAAAAAAAAATTATCCGATTTTTATTAAAGTATTTTTAAGAGTTTATCAAAGAACGAAGCAAAAAGTAAAGTCTAGTAATTAATAAATACAACCTTAGGTGTATTGGTTAATTATTAGGATGTTACACAAACCCTCTAATCAAATTGAGTGTAAGGTACAAGACAAGGTTTGATAAGAGAATGAAATTTTGTTCGAGTTAGATTGGTAGAAATTAGGTGCAGAACAAGTTTAATGAAAGAACTTTGAGGTTCAACAACTCTAGGCTAGTGTTTTTTGGCTTGGAACTCAAGAACAAGTTCTTAAGGACAACAATGGTGGCTGGTCTCTTCTCTCCCTTGGCTGGCCAAATTTCTTCTTGGCTTGGAGGAGAAGATGATTACTTGTTTCCTTGTATTAAATGCCTTGAAGATATTATGTAAAGTAGTAATTACTTATGTCATAAAGCAAAATGGATGGCTAAGATTTAATTTTGGATTCCAAGATTAAATCTTGGCCTTCCACATGTCCTAAATAGGTGGATATCATCCATTGGTGGTGATGGAAATATCTTTTTAAATGTTAAAAATAACAAAACCTAAGCGAACGTGAGCGCCAACACGATTCAGCGGATATTACTCAAAAATTAAATTCAGGTATAAAGTCCTTATTCGACTATTTATAACCTTAACCCTCTCTTTTCTCAATCTTGGGCATCTCCTGGTCCCAGGATTTCAGGTTTGGCTGTCCGGTGGGCTGGTGGAGCCCGCAAGATTACTATTCACCGATTGAAATTTTTTTTTTTATATGTCCGTTAGGCCGCCCTCATCGTTGCTAAACTGTTATATTTTTAAAATTATGACTAACAAAGCTCAAATAAATTTTTGGGTAATTTTAGAGATGTTAATATCGAGGTGTATAGGTAGGGGAGTCACGGATAGCAGATAAGTGGTGTGGCCACAAGGAAACTTCTCTATGCAAACGGGGCGCGCTAAAAACAAAATCATCAATGACAGGCAAACAACACATCGACCCATGAAATGATAAGACTATTTGGTAGGATCAAAATGCATTTCCAGGTAGAAGCATCAATGTAAATCATGAATGTCCATCGCCTCTAAAGAGAAATGGAAAGAAAAGAGAGGAAAATGAGAAACCTGAACATGAATTAAGGAGGGCTCTTGCCTCCAAATATGTGTCATCATCTTCGTCTAAGGAACCTCTTGTTTCATTATGAAAACAATGGACATAATAAGATTCATTTATTAAGTTTAAAAGTCGATCACGGTCTATGTCTTTTAGCATGATTCTTAATGCTATGAGTGCATCATCCTCATCATAAATGCATGTCAATGCCATATGAACACATATCACAAGAATCATAATGAATCAATATGGCATAAAGAACACAAGCTATCATAACTTGATTTTTCCTCTTTAATATCTTAGGTGACTTGATTTTTCCTTTTCTTTTTACTTGGACCTAGTAACACCTAACCCTAATAAGGTAGGCCGTAAGGAATATGTCCTCCCTCTCTCAACTAGTGAAGCGAAAGTATCTATGACCTGAATATGATTCCCGGTGGTGAGGGACTATCAGGATGTGTTCCCAGAGGATATTCCAAGAGTTTCCGCCCGAGCGGGAAGTTGAATTCTCCATTGAGTTGGTCCAAGGGACGGGTCCTATTTCCATTGCCCCTTATAGGATGTCCCCCTTAGAATTGAAGGAATTAAAGTCACAAATTGAAGAGCTACTAGGGAAGCACTTTATTAGACCTATGCCTCGCCGTGGGGAGCCCTGTTCTTTTGGTAAAGAAAAAGGATGGGGGTATGAGGCTTTGTGTGGATTTTGCATTGAACAAGGTAACGATCAAGAATAGTACCCTCTTACCGAATTGATAACCTTCTGGATCAATTACGTAGACTATTCTCAAAGATTGACCTTAGTCAGGTTACTAGAATTCATTCGGATAAGGACATCCCCAAGATTGCCTTTAGAACTCGATATGGACATTATGAGTATAAGGTAATGTCTTTTGGACTAGACCAATGCTCAGACGGTATTCATGGATTATATGAACCAAATTTTTCCGCCCGTACTTGGATAAATTCGTAGTTGTCTTTATAGATGACATACTTATTTATTCAAGGACCAAAGAGGAACATGCAGAGCATCTTAGGATTGTGTTAGGATCCTAAGGAGAGGAAGTTGTATGCTAGACTGTCAAAGTGTGAATTCTGATGGGAGAGGTTAGTTCCTTGGTCATGTGGTGTCGCGAGAGGAGTTTCCGTAGATTGCAGCAAAGTAGAATCCATACTCAATTGGGAGACGGCCAATTGATCATAAGAATTGAAGCTTCTGGATTAGCTGGATACTATAGGCGATTTATTATGGGTTTTTCCCAGCTAGCTCTACCTTTGACCAAGTTAACTCGAAAGAATGCTCAATTCAAATGGACGCCAAATGTGGAGTAGTTTTAAGGAGTTGAAGCAGAAGTTAACAAGCTACACTATCTTGGTGCTACCAAACACTCGGGACCCTTTGAGGTTTATTGTGATGATTCTAGTAAGGGCTTAGGGTGTGTTATGCAGCATAGAAATGTGGTTGCTTATGCCTTCTCGGCAGTTTAAAACCCCATGGGTGAACTATCCAACCCATGATCTTGACTTGCAAGCATTTGCTCTAAAGATCTGGCAACACCATCTTTATGGTGTACAGTTCAATGTCTTCTGGATCATAAGAGTTTAAAGTACCTCTTTGATCAAAAAGAATTAATATGAGGGCAGAGAACGGTAGATGGAATTCCTTAAGGATTACGAGTTTAATTGAATTACCACCCAGGCAAGGCAAACGTTATGGCTGATACATTGCAGAAAGTCCTGAGTGTAGCATGCATGATGATGAAGAAACGGAACTAGTAGAAGACTTCAAGAAACTTAGCTGAGCACGTATGTTAACCAGAAGGTGTGGTGTTAGGTCAGATTCAATTGACGCGGTTCAGAACGTTAAACCACAACATGGAGATCAAGAGCTTCAAGAGATTTTAAATCAGCTCACACTAAAAGTCCAGGAATTTACCACAGCCGCGAGGTATATGGAGGTATAAGGACAGGGTCTCTGTACCTGCAGAGTGGTCTCTAAGGAATGAGATTTTGAAGGAGGCACACAAAGGTGAATTCACCATACACCCTGGGACTAGTAAGATGTATGGGAATCTCAAGAAAATGATTTGGTGGCCTGGGATGAAAGAGGATATAGCGGAGTTTGTTCGCAAGTGTTTAACTTGTCAGAAAGTCAAAATAGAACACGAAGCCGGCTGGAACCTTACACCCCTTAGAAATCCAGAATGGAAGTGGGAAAGTATCTCCATGGATTTCGTAATGGGTTTGCCAAGGACGTCTTCAGGCTATGACGCTATATGGGTCATAGTGGATAGACTGACCAATCTGCTCACTTCTTACCCATCAAAGCTAATTATCCTTTGGATAGGCTAGCTTCCTTGTATATCCAAGAGATAGTAAGGCTACACGCGTTCCTTTCTTCAATAGTTTCAGGGAATAGACAGTTTTCTCAAGGTTCTGGGAGCTTTCCAACGGGCCTTTGGAACCAAGCTGTGTTTGAGTACGGCTTATCACCCCAACGGATGGCGACCGAACGCACCATACAGACTTTGGAAGATATGAGGGCATGCGTGATTGAGTAGAAAGGGAGTTGGGATAAAGTACTTCCGCTAGTGGAGTTTGCCTATAATAACGCTATCATGCTAGTATTGACATGGCCCCATACGAAGCCTTGTATGGAAGGAAATGTCAGTCCCCATTGTGTTGGTACGATTAGGAGAAGCAAGATTGTTAGGACAAGTCTTAGTTAATCAACGACGAACAAATCCAAAGATTAAGGATAAAATCCTCGTACGCAGAGTCGTCAAAAGAGTTATGCAGATGAACGAAGGAAGCCTTTAGAGTTTAAAGGAGGGAACCATGTGTTCCTAAAGGTCACACCCACTACGGCGTAAGGTCTTGAAGGTCAAAAAGTTGTCGCCTAGGTTTATAGGTCCTTTTCAAATTCTTCGACGAATGGGTCAAGCTGCTTATCAAATAGCCCTACCCTCGTCTTTATCCAATCTCCATGATGTCTTTCATATATCTCAACTTAGAATGTACCACCAGACTCCACCCATATCATTGAACCCGAATCTATAGGTTACGGGACGACTCGTTTCAAGTGCCTCCGCTAAGATCGTGGATAGAGAGATCAAGCAACTGAGGAATAAAGCAGTACAACTACTCAAAGTAGCTTGGGGTGGGCCAAGAAATGAAGAATTCACATGGGAGTTAGAGTCAACTGAAGATACCCGAATTGTTTAGGTACGAAATTTTGAGGGCAAAATTTTTTACTTAGGTGGGTGGTAATGTAACATCCTAGTTTTCTTCAGATATTAATTGAGGAAAACTTAATAGGAATATGAATTCTGGCAGGGACAAGTTGTGATGAGAATGACTCCATGAGGGAGTACAAAAAAAAAATGTGAATAGTACTTGGTGGGCCCGCAGGCTCCGGGACAGCCGAACTGGGGATTAAGACAGGAGTGCCCGAAACTAAGAAAATATGAGAATAAGATTAGGAATGTGTGGGAACGATAATTTTATACCTAGAATTAAATTTCGGGTAATATCGGTTAGATGGGGTACGCGTTTATCCGTTCGGTAGATTTCGTTGTGTGGTTTTTAACACGAAAGACATTTCCATCACTACAACTAAATAATATCCCCAAATTAAGACAAGTGGAAGGCTAGGATTCAATCTTGGAATCCAAGATCAAATCCTAGCCATCCATCATAGCCTAGTCACCAAATTCATCATGATTTTCTACAAATATCTTGCCTTGCATTTATGACAAGCTTAGTCACTTGATCTTCTTAACCAAGCCAAGCACCAAACTCGGCCTTGCAAGGGAAAAACTAGAGGAAGAAGTGCCTCCATAGCCAAGAGCTTCATCTTGTGTTCATCTCACAAAAACTCTAGCTTAGAATCATCAAAACCCAAATCTTCCTTCACAAAAATTGATCTACACTTCCACCTCTACAATTATAACCGATTGAAATTTCAAGAACCCCATCCTTCTTGCACATCCATCAGTGATCAGAGGAGGGTTTGAGGTTGTGTGGGAGTTTTGGTTGTGAAGAAATCACAACTTGAAACAAGCAAGAGATAGAGACTTGCTTGAACCTTCAAGAGTGGGTTTCTGCTGCCTTTCTTGTGAAAATTTTCAATTCTGTTTTGGCTTGCCCTAATTCCGAAAATTTTGATGATTCTGATGGTTAACATATTGATATTGATGTATGAATTTTTGTGTTGTGTTTGGATGGTTTTAAAATGGGTTTTCTCTCAAGTGAAATTGGAACTAGGTTGCTGGACTGAATTCTGTTCTGTAATCAGAATTTCTCACGAATTTTCTGGAAAATTTGTGGGTGGTTTCATGAGCCATGAAAATTATATGTTGTAGCTAAGCCCTTAAACTAAATACACGAATTTTCTTGGGGGTTAATTTTAAGGTTTGATGCCTCAAAAAATTGGGAACCGAATTGTAACTGTTGCTGTCTAAATTGTTGAGACTGAAGTAACAAATTTGCCCGAATTTTTAATCATAGCAATTGATTGAGATAGCTCCTGAAATTTTTACAAAGACTAATAACATGTTGAAATACCTCTGTGAATTTTCTTGTACCTTGATTCTATCGGATTCTAGGGTTAAATATTGAGAACACAAGTCTGGACCATGAATTTGTGGCCTCTGACTACCAGATTTGCCTATTTTATTGAAGTAGTTATATAACTCTGATTGCCCTGAAATTTTTACAGGTTGTTTTAGACACATTGAAGTGTCATGTGAAATTTTCCTTAAGGGTGGAATGGTTGTTTGGTATGGTAACCAATTGTTGTGCCTAGAACTTCAATTCTGCCAGGAATAATGAGATGTGGAAATGGCTGAAATTCTATGTTGGTATGTGCATATCTCCTATCTATATTTGAGACATATGGGGAAAACAGAAACAAGGCTTAGAAAGTTGAGAGGGAAGGCAAAAAGAAGGACTTCCTAGAAAAAGTGTGAGTCGATAGACGTGTCGGCTAGGCATAGACCTCTGAGTGATCCGGAAATGGAAAAAAATGAAGTTCGGTGATCTCAAATAGGAATAAGCTCATGTCCTAGACGTCTATGGTCCTATCTGAAATTGTGAATTGTAAATGTATCTCTTTATAAAATAAGCCTTCCCTATGTTGAGAAAATTGAGAGAGACATGAGAAATGGAGTTTCTGTTATGCAT
>JAMLFY010000019.1:3096129-3122924 GCA_030441495.1 Dalbergia oliveri | reverse complement strand
ACGCGTGGAAATGGACTGTAAGGGTGAGAGTAAAGGTTATATTTTCTTAGCCTGCTAGTGATGCAGACTTTGAGCAAAGTATCGATGAGATACTGATAGTAAGGAATTATCCCGAAGTATTTCCAGAATAGATACCTAGAGTTTCCCCAAGAGAGATAGAGTTTTCCATAGAATTGCTTCCTGTGAGGTCCCATATCCATAGCCCCATAATGATGTCCCCATTAGAGTTGAGAAGTTAAAAGCTCAATTGGAAGATTTATTGGAGAAAAAGTTTGTTAGGCCTAGTGCATCATCTTGGGGAGCCCCTGTTGTTTGTGAAGAAAAAGGATGGGAGTATGAGGATGTGTGTTGATTATAGGCAATTGAATAAAGTGACAGTGAAGAACAAATACCCTTTGCCTAGGATAGATGACTTGATGGATTAGCTTAAAGGTGCATCTTGTTTTCTAAGATTGATTTGAGGTCAGGTTACCACCAATAGAGTAAGAGATGAAGATATACCGAAAATGGTCTTTCGCACTCGATACGGCCATTTCGAGTTTAAGTAATGCCCTTTGGATTAACCAATGCTCCAGCAATTTTTATGGATTACATGAATAGGATCTTTAGACCCTATTTAGATCAGTTCGTGGTTGTCTTTATAGATGATATTCTTATCTACTCTAAGACCCATGAGGAGCATGAATGCCACCTAACCATAGTACTGGAAATCCTGAAGGAAAAGAAACTATATGCCAAGCTTTCTAAGTGTGAATTCTGGTTGGATGAGGTGAAATTTTTAGGGCATGTAGTGTCTAAGAGAGGAATTGCTGGAGATCCTAGTAAGGTCGAACCCGTGAACTGGGAAAGACCAACCACGATAACTGAAGTAAGGAGTTTTTTGGGTTTAGCCGGTTATTACCGTCGGTTTATCAAGGGATTTTCCCATATTTCCCTACCTTTGACCAAGCTGACTAGGAAGAACACCCCTTTTTCATGGACCCTGGAGAGTGAAAAGAGCTTTCAAGAGCTAAAACACAAGCTAACCTCGACCCCGTTTTGGTATTACCCGACCCTATGTGCCTTTCGAAGTATACCTGATGCTTCGAGGAAGGGTTTGGGTTGTGTACTGATGCAAGAAAGGCAAGTAGTGGCCATGCGTCAGGCAACTCAAGCCACATGAGGCAAATTACCCCACCCATGACCTTGAGTTAGCCGCTGTCGTATTTGCTCTAAAGATTTGGAGACACCATTTATACGGAGTAAGGTTTGAGGTGTTTTTCGATCACAAGAGTTTGAAATATCTCTTTGATCAAAAAGAGCTAAACATGAGGCAAAAGATGGATGGAGTTTTTAAAGATTATGATTTTGGGTTAAATTATCATCCAGGTAAAGCTAATGTTGTAGCTGATGCCCTAAGTAGGAAATCCTTACAAGTGTCCCGTTGATGGTGAAGGAGGTTGAGTTAATTGAGCAGTTTAGAGACCTAAATCTAGGGATGACCTTGACCACTAAGGGCATAAGAGCTTGCCATCTTAGTGTGACGAGTGAATTCAAGGAAAGAATTGCTCAAGCCCAAAGGGAAGATACTGAATTTCAAGAAAACTTAGAAGCAGGAAGAGCTAATAAGTTGAAAGGTTTTACCCAGGGAATGATAGTTTGTGGAGGTTTAAAGGTCGTATATGTGTACCTGCTAGTGGTGACCTCCGAAGGATATTTTGGAGGAAGCTCATAAGAGCCATTTTACCCTTCATCCCTGTGCCACCAAGATGTATCAAGATTTGAAGAAGATGTTCTGTGGCCAGGATTGAAGAAGGATGTGTGCACATGGGTGAATAAGTGCTTGGTGTGTCAAAGGTGAAGATTGAGCACCAAAGATCCTCTGGAATGTTGCAACCCACCAATCCCCGAGTGGAAGTGGAATAGTATCTCCATGGATTTTGTAACTGGACTACGAGGACCAAGCGAATCATGACGCCATTTGGTTAATAGTGGATCGTTGACTAAATCAGCTCACTTTTTACCTATTAAGGTGACTTATTCCTTGGATAGGTTAGCACAGTTATATATTCAGGAGATAGTAAGATTACATGGAGTACCATCAACAATAATCTCTTTGTCGAGATCCGCGATTCACGTCACGGTTTTGGGGAGCCTTTCAGAAGGCGTTTGGTTCAAAGCTGTGTCTAGACGGCTATCACCCAAATGGACCCTCAATCTGAAAGAACTATCCAAACTTTGGAGGACATGTTGAGGGCATGTGTTTTAGATCAAAGAGGAGTTGGGATAAGTACCTGATTATTGAATTTGCATATAACAACAGTTATCATGCAAGTATCGGTATGGCACCATACGAGGCCCTCTATGGATTGAAGTGTCAATCACCTCTATGTTGGTATGAGCCCGAGAGCAAAGTCTACTGGACCGGATATTGTGAGGGAAACGACGAACAAATCAAGAAGATTAGGGATAAGATCTTACTGCTGAAGTTGACAGAAAACTATGCGGACAAGCGGCAAAACCGCTAGATTTTCAAGAAGGGACCATGTGTTCCTAAGAATCACCCCTACCATAGGCATAGGCCGAGCAATGAAAGTAAGAAATTGAGCCCAGATTTCTTGGTCCATTTGAAATCCTTAGCAAAATAGGATCTGAGCCTACCGTATAGCCCTACCCCAACTCTGTCCAACCTTCATGATGTTTTCCATGTCTCCCAGTAAGGAAATATCATTCTAACCCAAGTCATGTACTAGAGCCAAAACATGTACAATTAAGAGATGACCTAACGTTTAACTTACCACCCACGAGAATCGTTGACCGAGGAGTTAGGCAGTTAAGGAACAAGGTTGTACCCTTAGTCAAAGTAGCATGGGGACGAGGTGAAACCGAAGAAGTTACATGGGAGCGGGAATAGATATGCAAGCACAGGATCAGACCCTGCTCTCAGGTAATGATTTCGAGGGCGAAATTCTTTTTAAGGATGGAGTAATGTACGCCCCAATTTTTACGTCATTAGGAATTACCGAATTACCGTAGGTAAATATTATATAAAATTTGAGACCAAACAATCCTAAATAAAGGAATATAACGTTAGAAGAGAAGTTAGGAGCAATTCGTGCAAGTATTGCAAACCCCGATTTTCTGGACGTGTAAAATGACCAAAATGCCCCTGAGGTTATTTTACTGAAGAAATGAGGATCGTGGGCCCCACCCGTCCTCAAGGGGATGTTTTGATGTTAATAAGGGATTGTTTGTGTTATGAGTGTTAATAGAGGAGAAGAATCCTAATTTTAAGCTCCGATGTGCAAAATGACCAAAACGCCCGCGGCGTTTTAACCCCGATTGCATGCCGACTTAGCCCGAACCTCACTAAAATGTGTTAAAAGGTGTTTTTAAGCCATGATTAACCATTGGTTAAGCTCTGGTGGTCCTGGCAATTTTTAAGTAAAATGACCGTTTTGCCCCGTCTTTGTGGTTTTACAAATTTTGAGATTTTTTATTCGTCTAACGAAACCTAAGCAATATTAGGCTCAAATTAAAGCTTATTAAATTCTAATTATTAATCTAGAGTCAAAATTATTTATTTAAATTGATTAGAACCTAAAATTGCTTTAAAACACTCAAATTGCTTACTAATTCACTTAAGCCCTTAACCGTAAATTCTCTAAATTGCATGAATACCTTGCCTACACCTAAATAATACATGGAACACACAAAACCCTCTTCCATGAGGCTGTAATGCACGAAATAATTCAGCCATAATCATTTGAATTATTGCAAGATAATGCACTAAAACAAATGTCAAAAAATTCCCTAAAACATGGCATAAAACATGCCTTAAACAAGAAATGATTTTCCTCCTTTGTTCCCCATGAAAAATCTGAAAATTATGCCTCCTCCTCTTGTCCATACATGAATTTAAATCCTCTATAAATAGGCATGCTTAAGGAGTCTTAAATGCTTGCTCAAAATTGTACACATTTCTAGTTTTTCCAAAGCACCAAAAGCTCTCATTTCTCCTCCTCTTGGCTGAATTCTTTCTTCAAGTTTTCAAGAATATTTTCTTTCATTTCACTCTAAGAAACCAAGTTCTCTTTCTTTCCTTCAAATCAAATTAGGTAGGGAGTTGTTTTTAAGTTTATTTCTATGTTTTGCTAAGTGTTGTTCTTGGTTCAAAATGATGATTTCATGGATTTTCTCTAGTTTTTCCATTTGGTTTTCTTCTTCCTTTTCTTTAACCAATTCGGCCATATGGCCTAGGTGGGACTAAGATGATGGCTTGATGATGAGGACCTTGAAGGTGGGTTGTGAATCCATCACAAGTTAGGCCTCTAAAGCTTGAAAGTTCCACTTAATGCAAAACTTTAAAGAATGATGTTTTTATGATGATTTTATGATCTTGAGTTTAGAATTTGAAAGATGTATTTCTCACTTTGTCTTGTTAAGATATATATATTGAATTTGTATTTCTATAAAGTCTTGAAGGAGCTCTAGTAAAGAAATCAAATGAACTTGCATCCATGTTTAAGTTTATGCCTTGCATAATCATGTTTACTTTCTATGTCATCACTAAAATTTCAAGAATGAATAAATGGACTTGCATACTCATGTTTAAATTTCCAAGTTTGCATTTCATGTTTATATTTCATGTTGTCACTTAATCTCTAAAGATAATAAAGAAGTTGCATCTCATATTTATTTTATGTTCTCACTTTATTTTATAATGGCTAAAAGAATCAACACATGACATGTTTATTTTTATGTCATCACCTAAAGATCCTAGAGCTCAAAGACTTGTCCAAGTATCACAAGCAAAGAAATAAGATTATTGGAGTTAAAGAATTGATTCTTTAAGAAGTCTTGAGATTGGAGCTTAAAAAGATGTAATAATAATTCTCTTCTTCCTTCACTGTCCAGTGTGGAATTACGTCCTGGTTTCTAAGATTCTCTTCTCTCTCACTTGTCCAATGCGACTACCGCTCCAGTTCTTGCATCATGTTTATATTTCAAGTTCTTGCATCATGTTTAATTTTCAAGTCATCACCTTAAATCTTAAAGATAAAAAAATTTTGCATATCATGTTTATAATTCCAAGTTATCACCTTATAATGACAAGATTAAAATGAGGTTGCATAGCATGTTTATGATTCTAAGATATCACATAAATCTCTTAAGCTCAAGACTTGCTCCTTTTATCTTAAGTGAGAATTTTAATTATGAAGATTCTTTCAAGTTTAGCAAAAAGAATTAGTTTCTAAAAGAGTTTTAAAGCTTTGCAAGGATTCTACGGGAAACTAATATTTTATGTTCACTTAAAATGTGATTTTATACAATTATATGAGGTTCATGATTCGGCTTGATATGAGATTAGTACCAATAAATGATGATTTTATATGTTTGGAGTTGTGATAATTATGGTTTATTGTTAAGAGAATGATTCTATGCATGTTAGTGACAAAACTAGCTTCCTAGAACAATAAATCTAAATTTACCTAGTCTTTGACCCCTTTAAGTTTATCCAATGCCAAATCTGTTTTAGTATGTTATAATTTGGTCTAAGATTAGTTAGCCATAAAAACTTGCTATCAATTAGTGTAGGATTTATTCTAAACATAAAAATGAAACTAGTAACTAGAAAACGTAAAAGCAAGATTTTTTTTAGAACTCTAAGAATGAAATTTATGCATTCTGAGAATTATCACAACTATAAGAACCAGATTTCATTATGTTTAGATAAGTAAGAATAATTCATAATCGGTTTAGTAATCAATGTTAGCATTAAGGGAAAGCTGGTAGCAAGAAAGGGTTAAAAACACTACTTCTAACACATCATAAAACCTTAAGAATAACTTACCTGCCTATGCCCTCATAGAGTTTAATAATGTTCCTAAGCCTTATAATTAATTGTAATAATGGTAATGAATCCCTTAGATGCATAATTAATTAGTTTGGCAATTGAGGTTACCCGATTCTAGAGTTTCCTTGTTTAAGAAATTTTCCATAAGGATTTATGATGATGCCTCTTTGATGTTTTAAGTGATAAGTCTATAAAGTGATTTGATGCTTATTAAGTATTTGATGCCATTGAATGATTCCCTAGCTTGCATGTTATAGTTGCGTTCGTCGTGGGTCGCGTCCTCTCAAAAATCATGTCATCACCATATGGGAGGTCGGGGTGAAGCGGAAAACTAGAGACCGGAAAGGCAATGGGCGTCCCATGTATGCAAAAATGCGTATAGCACATCGACCCTCGAAATGGTATGACTAGTGATCCTATTTCAAGTGCAGCTCCCATACGGGCACATCAACAAAAATCACGAACGACGTCATCGCACCCGGAGACGTAACGGAAAGGAAACAGAGAGAGGGGTGAGAATCTTGCTAAGAATCTCAGGAGGGAAATCCTCTATCCTAGTGTCATCCACGTCCGAGAAACCTTGGGTTTATTATGAAAGGTTAAGCATGCATAGGTTTATTATGAGATTTTCATAAAAGCATTTAATCCAAGGTCCGTGTCTTTTATAATGAATCTTAATGTGTATGACTCATAATAGATCATGGATGCATGGCAGTCTTTAGGAAGCCAAACAATGATCAAACAACATTTAAGTGGCATGAAACTTTTCTTTGAACATCATTCCTTTTCTCATACTTGTGACACCAAACATAATAGTAACCGCACCCCTTAAACTAGGCTATGAGCTCATACCTTAACTAGTCGTCACTAGTTCTTACTTATCCTCTTGATAAGTAAATCATAAACATAATCATAATCATAATCATCATAATCCCGATTCCGAGTACGGGTGAGGGGGCCTAAGGATCACCCATCATGAGACTTTTTCCTTCTTCGAAAGCATCGAGTGGTTAAGACCAGTGACTTTGTCCGCTTTGGCAAGCTAATGTCTATGCCCTCACGGTTTAACCTTCTCCTCACTAAGTAGGAGAAGTACGTCTCGGTGTGTCACCTTTGAACATCATAATTTCTCAAAAACTTTCTTATGTCTCTCAAATTTGACGGAAATTTGGCGGCATAACATACCTTTTCGAATTTCCTCAAATTGAGTCATGCCACATAATCTCAATCTCATGCATCATTTTCATGGAACTTTCTCAAATCAATAACTTTCTAGTTCACATGAGCATATTCCTCAATCCCTTTCATATTTCGAAACCTCATGCATTTTAAATACATAGCACAACACTTCATCATATCATCATATCAGTTATTCACATAAGGTTTCATACTTGCAATGAATCATATTTACGTCATTAGGAATATACTCTCGGTCTCATGCTCACATCACACCTCCTATCTCATGGTGTCTTATGCTTTGACCCTTACGTGTCTTGAATTCTTTTCTAGAAATCTTATCACCCATTGAGTCTTTATCATATCTAGGGAATTGTTCTTTATAGTTCTTCTAACATCATGCTCACTAATTCATCCAACAACATTATATAGATTACTCATCAAGATCATTTATTTCAACTATGGGGATTCTATGTTCAACTCCTGAGGCATAATCACCAATTATGTACCATCTTCCTTAAGCTCAATTATGCTGAAGAGAAGTTATTATTCTTGTGTCTAAGTGCTTTAAGATTTTAGTTCCAATTCCTTCCTATTCATTTAGTCTTTCCTGAACATCTGCCGCTTTATGGATTGTCGACTGCCCACAAACCAACACAGTGTCTTTCAGTTTGTGCTTTGTCCTCACTCAGCTTCCTGGAAAACTTCCCAAGGTCACCCATCCCAACATTACCCCAAGTCAAGCACGCTTAACCTTGGAAGTTCTTCCGATGGGACCGAAGAAAGATGCATCTTTGTGGCATAGGTAGTACCAATCAATTCATATAAGCCTTCCTTACGTATAGTCCCATACCTATACAGACTTAGGATCCCTCTCATTTGAGTGTGTAACAGTCATTCATGTACCCCTCCGCTTGGAGGAGGAGCCGTTCCTTGTCCGTGCCTCTCGCATTCCTTAATTACTCCCTCCGTCCCTGTTACACAACTAGAGTTTAACTAGCAATCTTAGGTTCTAATTAATCTTAGTAAATCATTTTGACTTAGATTAATTATCGAAATAAATTAATCTTCCATTAAGCCTAATATTGCTTAGGTTTGGTTAATTGCATAATTAGGCTCACTGGACACGTTCTCTAGGGGCAAATGGTAGTTTTGCACTAAAACCCTTGGACCTTTCTGTCTCAAAAAACATAAAAAACCACTATAAACATCATTCTGAACTTCCTGAAAGTTCTGGGCTTAAACGGTACCTTTTACCCGCGTAAAACACAGGAAGGGTATCTCAGTCATTCTGAGCCGAAAAGTTCCTAGAACGATTTTCACCTTTAATATCAAATATTACAATCATAATCCCCTTCAAACATTGAGTTGACCCATTCAGGATTGCCAAGTTGGCTATCCTCGAATTCCGGGAAAATGACCTCAGGGCATTTCCCATTACTTCTAATAGAAAATTTGGAATTACATTCCATCATCCTGTTGGCTGTTGTAGCTTGTTCTCTCATAACCGCCATTATCTAAAGTATCCATCATACGCACTTCTATTCCTGCATCCCAGTACGTCATTTGAAGCTATTGTTCTGCCACACCAAACAAGAATTATTGAGTTGATCAGGCTTTATCAAGCTCAGTGTGGCAATAACCCACATTCCCAACCATGTCATACACATATATAGAATTATAATACATGACATTAACTAAGGAAGCATAGCCAGTCCATTCCTCAAGGTCCTACAATGATGAATTGCTCTGATACCATAATGTAACATCCTCCCAAGTATAACATCATTCTTAAGTCATGCATCGTACTTTAGGAGTAGTTACTATAAATTAACAAACCTTTCTTAAATATCTATAGCATGCTCGATTACTGGTAATAACTAAGCATAATTCTATTAAAATGTATAACAAAGAAACATAACATTTATTGAATACATAGCTAAGTACAAAAGGAAGCTCTTCAAGAGCTTTAATACAATACGTTCTATTACATTTACATACATATATCTCCAATTATGTATAGTAAAGTAAAAACATAACTACTAAACTACTGAATTCCGTCTCTTTCACATAGCAGGTTACATCATTCCTGATCAACTTGGAGGCGACACGGGAACACAAAAACACAGGGGTGAGAATTATCCAATTCTTAGGGAAACTCCCCAATTTCACAATCATAATGTCATCATCATCACTCCAGCCACTTCGGTTTATTAAGAAAGTGTGAGCATGCAATATATATATCAAAGGTTCATTTTAAAGTTCAAAAATCATCCTTCAGAAGTGGTTTTCTTTTATTATTTATTTACTTAATATACACATGTAATACTACTCTATATCATAGTATTGCATTCTGAAACATACGTGCCCTCAATACATCAAGGGGACTTTTCCGTGCCCATAAAAGGGGACTTTCTCACGCCCATTAAAGGGGACTTTTTTGTGCCCTTTACACATAAAAGGGGACTTTTTATCTACTTAACATATACATTATCATCAAACTTATATAACTATCCGTTCACAATATACTTTTCAATTAGATCTCGTATACTAATCGTTTAGGTTGCTAGCATGCATTCACATACATCATACTTGAACCAAAATTCCCATTATTTCATCAATTCAAAGCATTGTTGCATTTCCAGCATAATGACAGATTTCACATGTTCATAGCACAATTTATTTGCATATCAACCAATCAATTCAGAGACTATAAAATTCTCAGGACAATTCAATGTGTCCACAAGATCCCATAAAAATTTCAGAGCAAAAGATTCTCTAACTGTTAACAAAATAAGACAAATTTGGTGGTCAAGAGACCACTTAACCTCAGCTTAACCCAAACTTTATAATTTTTAACCCAACAAATGATTGAAACAATTCAAAAGAAAAATCACAGTTATACTTCAAGATGTTATCAACACTCAGTAAAAATTTCAAAGGAGAATTCAATTATTTGCTATGGTAGAAAAAATTAGACAATTTCAAGCTTTAAGACTAGAAATTCAGGCAACACCTATATAGTCTGGTTCATGATTTTTTTCAGGCAATAGGATTCTAAAACAGGCTAAGAAAATTCGTGGAACTAGCCTAGGATGTTACCATCAACATATATTTTTTCTAGCTCATGAAAATTCCCACAATTCCCTCAAAAATTCATGAACAAATACTGCCTGGACAAAAACTGAAATTTCAGCAAGCATGTTTCAACTTCTCTTTAGCAAAAATGATTTTTGCACAACTTTAAACTACTCCACCAAAGCAAATACGTCTATATATATAGTAATCACACCATGGAACTAGAAAATATCAATTTCCAAAAAGCTAAAACTAAGACAAACAGAACATGAACAATAAGGTAACAAGAACCCTACTTTTGGTGTCCAATGGCTCCTTAGCTCCAAGTTGCTCCAAGATTGATCCCTTCCACTTCAAAGCTCCCAAATCAACCTCAAATACTTCCTAAATCAGTGAGAAACTAAGGCATCAAGGTGAGGATTGATAGAGATTTGAGATTTTAATCGGTTAGATTTGTAGGTATTGAGGTGTAGAACAAGTTTTGTGAAAGGAATTTGTGGTTTTAGCAATTTTGGGCAAGTGTTTTGGTGAATTGAAATTGAAACTTAAGCTCTTGGAGAAGACAACAATGGTGGCTGCCCTCTTAGCATGATGCACGAAATTGTGATGATGATAAAGATAGGTTGGTTGCTTTTTATTTATCCTAACCTAACTTTAGCATTTATGTTACATAAATGCATATCTTTTTCAAAAGAAAGAAAATAGATTGGATGGCAAGGATTTAATCTTATAATTCAAGATTAAATTTTAGCCTTCCACTTGTCTTGAATGGATATACATCATCCATTTGTAGTGATTAAATAATCTTTCGTATTAGAATCTACATAACGAAATTTTACCGAATGGAGGAGAAATTAGCTCCCGAGTAAAATATAATAAATGAAAGGCCATAATTGAAACTTACTTTTCAAGTTTCAATCTTGCCATCCACTTGGCATCAAGTGGATGGTGAAGGTTACTTGGCCATCAAGTAACTTGTACGGTTTAATACGCGCATCAAAACTCTATCGAACGGGTAAAACACTTATCTGGTGATCAAACATTACCCGAAAATTAATTCTAGATATAACTTCTCATTCCTTATCATTTCTAACCTTAACCCTCTCTTCTCAGTCCTGGGCATTTCAGATCTAGGGTTTTGGCTCCCATGGCCGTGGGGCTCAAGGTCACTATTCACCCCGCCTGAAATTTTTTTTCACGTCCGTTAATCCTCATTATTGCTAAAACTGCAATTTTTGAAATTATGACTAATAAAGTTCAAATTAATTTTTAACTAATTTTTAAGGTGTTACACAGGACTAAAAGTAAATATGGGATTGCAAGTTCATTTTTAAATCTTCAAGTTTAAATGAAGACTTAAAAATAAACATGAGATGCAAGGCTAGAAATTAAACATGGAATGCAAGTCCATTTTTTAGTCTTCAAGATTTAAGTGGTAACTTAAAAATAAACATGGTATGCAAGATATTGAAACTTAAACATGAGATGCAAGTGCTCAAAATTATAAACATGATGCAAATCCATTTCTATTATCTTACTAGAGCTCATTACAAGACTTTAGAGAAATAGAATCTCAACCCCAATCAATCTTAACCCAAAATGGAAATATGTCTTAGAGTCTCTTGACACTATGGTTCCAAGAACCTCATTTGTCTTAGACTCACCATCAAGCTCAAGAACAACTAATAATAAACCATTTTCCATACCCCTTTTTGTGAAACCAAAATCAAGCCTTGAGCTTAGAGGTTCAACTTTGATGGTTTCACAACCAACATTAAGGAACCCTCATCATCAAACTATAGTTTTAAACATTTAAAGAAGAAAAACCTTTCAAAGGGACCAACAATATTCTATCTTTACCATTCTTTTTAAGCTAACAAAGTAAACCATACTTAGGCTCTAGAGGTCAAGTAAATGATGGTTTCATAACCAACACCAAGATCTCTTATCATTAAGCCATGGTTTCCCATCATCCAACAACAAGAAAATCAAAAAATGAAACTAAAAGAAAGGAAGATGTAATCAGAAAAAGAAGAAAGGAAGGAGAAGAAGAAGAAGAACAACAACACCATCATTTCCATCATCATCCAAAGTCTGAAAAAGGAAAAACAAGAGACAAGAGAAGAAACTTCAAACAAATCCCTAACAAGTTGTTTCTTTTGTTGAAAATGAGAAACTTTGATCTTGGAATAGAATGGTTATGTATTTGTGGGTTGTGAGGAGGTTGAAAATGGTGGTGGAAGAGGAAGAAGATAAGAGCTTTGGGTTGTAAAGAGAGAATCCTTATATGATTTTTTTGACACAAAGAATTGGCCAAAAAAGTAAAGTGTAAGAAATGAGAGTGTTTGTGTTGAAGAATTAAAATATGAGGATGGAAAGGAGGAGGACCGTGGCCTCCTTGGTTGTTTTGGGGAGGTTTTTCATTTCATATAGGTTAGGATGTGTATTAGAGGTAGATTTGATTAAGAAGTGATTTAGGGATTGGTAATTGGGTGTTTGGATTTGTAATCATGTGTTTAAGGCATGTAATGCCTGGGACGAGGGCAGGGAGTGATCGTCTGAGAAGGCACGACAATAAGCGGCTAGCAGTTTAAGCAGAGGGTACATGAATGAACCAATACACACCTGAATGAGAGGATCCTTAGACTGTGTAGGTATGGACTATACAGTTAGGAGGGCTTATATGAATTGATTTGTACTACTTATACCAACAAGATTAATCTTCTTTTCAGGAGCCCATCACTAAAGAACTCCATGGTTAAGCGTGCTTGACTTGGAGCAATTTTGGATGGGTGACCTTGGAAGTTCTCAAGAAGCGTGTGAGTGAGGACAAGCACGCGAAAAGACCTGTGGTTACCCGCAGCCATCAATCCATAAAGCTAGGATGTTACAAATGGTATCAGCCTGCCTCCCAATGCCGTGTGGTTCGGGACGACCAAGCGAAACCTGGTGGCATGTAATGCCTAGAACGAGAATGAGTGATCGTCGATGTAGAAGACACTACAATGAGCTCTTGGTAGCTTCTAGCGCTGGTACATGATGACCGACACACACCCGAAGAGGATCCTAGACCTGTAGGTATAGGACAATAGGGAAGGAGTGTAACACCCTAATATTTAACCCAACACGCCTAGTGTAACGCCCCAATTTTTACTGGAATCTTTACCGTCATTAGAAATTACCAAATTACCGTAGGTAAATATTATATAAAATTTGAGACCAAACAATTCTCAATAAAGGAATATAACGTTAGAAGAGAAGTTAGGAGCAATTCACAAGCATTGCAAACCCCGATTTTCTGGATGTGTAAAATGACCAAAATGCCCCTGAGGTTATTTTACTGAAAATGAGGATCGTGGGCCCCACCCGTCCTCAAGGGGATGTTTTGAGGATAATAAAGGATTGTTTGTGCTATGTGTGTTAATAGAGCAGAAGAATCTCAATTTTGAGTTCTGACGCGCGAAATGACCAAAACGCCCGTTTTAATTCCATTGCATGCCGGTCCGAACCTCACTAAAATATTTTAAAAGGTGTTTTTAAGTTATGAATGACCCTTGGCTAAGTCCGATGGTCCCTGAATTTTGGGTTAAATTACCGTTTTTGCCCCTCCGTTGTAGTTTTGCAAATTTTGAGATTTTCGATTTGTCTAACGAAACCTAAACAATATTAGGCTCAAATTAAAGCTTATTAAATTCTAATTACTAATCTAGAGTCAAAATTATTTATTTAGATTGATTAGAACCTAAAATTGCTTAAAAACCCAAATTGCTTAGTAATTCACTTAAGCCCTTAACCGTAAATTCTCTAAATTGCATGAATACCTTGCCTACACCTAAATAATACATGGAACACACAAAATCCTCTTCCACAAGGCTGTAATGGCTGAAATTATTGAGTAATAAGTCAGAAAATTATTACACAAAAATCCAAAGAATGAAAACAAAGAATCATGAAAACATGGAAACATGATTCCATGTTTTAAGCCACCAAACAAAATGATTTTTCTTCCTTATTTTTTTTCTCTAATTTTTGGTCAGATTTCCTTCCTTCCTTTGTCCATTTATGAGCTGCAAAATCTCTATAAATAGGCATGCTTGAAGATAGTTTAGATGCTTAGTTCATAACTTACACAAATTCTAGTCTTAGGAGCACCAAAATCTTTCTTCTTTCTTTCTTTCTTTCTCTGGCCAAATTCTCCCTTCAGCTTTTCAAGGATATTTTGCTTCATTTCACTCAAGGAAACCAAGTTCTCTTCCTTTCTTTCAAATCAAATTAGGTAGGGAGGTGTTTCTAAGTTCATTTTATGCTAAGATAAGTTATGTTTCTAGCTCAAAAATGATGTTTTCATGAGCTTTCTTTTAAGTTTTCATTTTCAGTTTCTTCTTCCTTTCTTTTTAAAGTATTTCGGCCATATGGCCTAGCTTATGATGAGACCATGGTTTGATGATGAGATTCTTGAGTGTTGGTTGCAAAGCTTTCACAAGTTAGATCTCTAAAACTTGAAGGTTTCACTAGTTTCCAAAGCTTCTAAAATTTCAGTTTTTCTTTCCTTATTTTCCTTTCATGGTTTCGGCCAAATGGCCTAGGAAGGAATGAAATGATGGCTTGATGATGAGGACCTTGAATATGGGTTGTAAATCCATCACAAGTTAGGCCTCTAAAGCTTGAACATTCCATTTAATGCAAAACTTTAAAGAATAATGTTTTTATCTTGAGGTTTGAATATGAAATATGTATTTTTTTTTACTTTGTCTTGCTAAGATACATATATTGGGTTGAAATCATAATTTTCTTAAAGTCTTGAAGGAGCTCTAGTAAAGAGATCAAGTGAACTTGCATCCATGTTTAAGTTTATGTCTTGCACACCATATTTATTTTATGTCATAACTAAATTCTCAAGAATAAATAAATGAACTTGCATATCTCATGTTTAAATTTCAAGCTTGCATTTCATGTTTAAATTTCAAGTTGTCACTTAATCTCTAAAGATAATAAAGAAGTTGCATCTCATGTTTATTTTATGCTCTCACTTTATTTTATAATGGCTAAAGAATCAATGCATGGCATGTTTATTTTATGTCATCACCTAAAAATCCTAGAGCTCAAAGACTTGCCTATGAATCATAAGCGAAGAAATGAGATAATTGGAGTTAAAGAATTTATTCTTTAAGAAGTCTTGAGAATTGGAGCTTAAAAAATGTAATTCTCTTCTCCCTCACCGGTTCTATGCGGACTACCGCCGCTCCTTGCTTAAGATTCTCTTCTCTCACCGGTCCCTGCGGATTACCGCCCAAGTTTCTTGCATCATGTTTATATTACAAGTTCTTGCATCATGTTTAATTTTCAAGTCATCACCTTAAATCTTAAAGATAAAGAAATGGAATTGCATATCATGTTTATAATTCCAAGCTATCACCTTATAAAGATAAGATTAAAATAAGGTTGCATAGCATGGTAATAATTCTAAGATGTCACCTAAATCTCTAAAGCTCAAGACTTGCTCCTTTTATCTTAAGTGAAAGATTTGACTATGAACATTCTTTCGAGTTATAAATCGGCCCATGGTTAAGTTAGGCCTAAAGTCCTATGACTTCTATCAAGTTTAACAAAAAGAATTAGTTCTAAAAGAGTTTTAAAACTTTGTAAGAATTTTATGGGAAGCTAGTAATTTTATATGTACTTAAAATGTGATTTGATGCTTATCAAGAATTTGGTGTCATTGATTGATTCCCTGGTTTGTATGTTATAGTTGCTGTTGCAAACAATGAAAACTTATGCATGAAATAAGGACATATTTTGTTATTGGAAGAAAGTGTATTACTGTAAGAGTGCAATTTGGAAAGATTCTGGCTAAGGAAAGATTTGGTATTTAAGCGTGTCCACCTGACCCACCTCTCTTCCTGGAATCTCCAGATGCATGATTATAGTTGATATATATTATTCCAAGAATAAGACTTAAATAAGAAAATGTTAGAATTATTATGAATTGCGAGTTGTAACATGCAAAGACTTATTGGTGACTTAAAATTTATAAGAAAATGATCCTCTGACCCATCAAACTATAAGTGGTGAAAAGGTGATTCTAGCCCCCTAACCCGTTCTCTCAAAAGGGTAGAGTTAGGACTTTAACTTATCAAAAAGGATAAGTATATGCTAGTGACGACTAGTAAGGTATGAGCTCATAACCTAGATTACTCCCAAAAGGGTGGAGTATAGGGTGGCCCAAGGAAAATAATGAGGATGATAAGATTTTAAAGTCACCTAAGGTACTAAAGAAATAAATTATGTGCACCATGTCCATGTGTAGCTATTATGATATTCTGTGCCTAACATACATGAGTTGATGATGAGAAATATGATGTTCTTCTATGCATGTTATATTAATGATGATGATGAGGAATATGATGTAATGATAAAAGAAAAGTTCATTATAAATATGACATGTTAAGATTATGATGCATTATAAGACGCATAATTAAAATTGGTCGAATCTCGGTAAAGTATTTTCTGAACTTAAAATTTAATCTTCGTATGTTCACTATTTTATAATAACCCCGAGATTCTGGAGACTTTGATGATGACACCGTAGAAGGAAATACCTACTGAGAATTCTTTAGTAAGATTCTCACTCCCTTTCCTTTATTTCCGTCATTGTCTTCAGATTTTGATGACATTCGTCCTGTTCGTTGACACCCTGACTTGGGAATTCCACTATGATCCGTGCATCATTCGTATCACTTTGAAGGAAGGTGCTCGTTCGTGTTTTTATTTACGTAGGTCGTCCATTTGCACATCCTGCCCCAGTTATCATGTTTCTCCTACTTCTCCCTATGGCGATGAAATGGTTTTCGAACATGCACGTCCACTTGATGAAAGAATGTTACGTTCTTATCCCGCCTCATCTGCGTCCATGGTTTTCCAGAGTATAATCCACGAACGAGATATTCTGAAACTGATCCTTCAGAGGACCCTCTTACTCATGCTTATTCTGAGAGCTCCTCCTACTCTCCCACGTGTAAGAGAGGGTAGTGAGGAAACGTTGTTCAGCGAGGTTAGCAAGAAGACCGTCCATGCGACCCCAGCCGGTGCATCGTGTGCCGCCTTCCAGGAAGCTCGTCAAGTTCCTTGTTTTATGGTGATTTTTGGCATTATGTTTTAGTGCATTATCTTGCAATAATTCTAATGATTATGGCTGAATAATTTCGTGCATTACAGCCTCATGGAAGAGGGTTTTGTGTGTTCCATGTATTATTTAGGTGTAGGCAAGGTATTCATGCAATTTAGAGAATTTACGTTAAGGGCTTAGGTGAATTAGTAAGCAATTTGAGTGTTTTAAAGCAATTTTAGGTTCTAATCAATTTAAATAAATAATTTTGACTCTAGATTAATAATTAGAATTTAATAAGCTTTAATTTGAGCCTAATATTGCTTAGGTTTGTTAGACGAATCAAAAATCTCAAAATTGTAAAACTCACAAAGAGAGGGGCAAAATGGTCATTTTACTTAAAAATTGCCCGAGACCATCCAAGCTTAACCAATGGTTAATCATGGCTTAAAAACACCTTTTAAAACATTTTAGTGAGGTTTGGTTTAGCGGCACGAAATCGAAGTTAAACAGGAAGGGCGTTTTGGTCATTTCGCGTCGAGCTCAAAATTAGGATTCTTCTCCTCTATTAACACACATAACACAAACAATCCCTTATTAACATCAAAACATCCCCTTGAGGATGGATGGGGCCCACGATCCTCATTTTGAGTAAAATAACCTCAGGGCATTTTGGTCATTTTACACGTATAGAAATTCTGGGCTTGCGAGCTTGGGATCTCTCATAACTTCTTTTCTAATGTTATATTCCTCTATTGAGGATTGTTCGGTCTAATTTATATAAGAATTACCTAGGGTAATTTGGTAATTTCTAAAACAAAAGTCCGGTTACATTCTATGTATTCTTCCATATCTATCAATTCCAACATATGTAGTTGCTAGAAAAAAAATTCTGATTTCAACATAAACAATTCCATCATAACTCAAGCAATCATAAACCTAAATTGGTTCAGATTTCAGCATCATAACACCAAGAAAATCAAGCGCTTATCTTAGCAAAATAGCTAAACATCATGAAGCAAGAGACTAGGATGATTTCCCTACCTTTTCTAAGCTTTTTCCCTAATTTATCAAGCCTCAAAACCCCAAATTCCAGCCCTTATTTGTGCTGCCACTAGGACCAAAAGCAAGGGAAAAATAAAATTTTCAATTGATTTTGATGTAGAGAAATGTTATTGAAGAAGTTTATAAGCTTACCTATGAGTATCCTTTGAGATTATGGTGTTTTGATGAAGTTTTGCCCAGAGAGAAAGCTTGGAAAATGAAGAACAAAGAAGGAAGAAAGAAGAACAAAGGAAAAACGTGAGTTCTGGAACTCCTAGAAACAAATGTGATTTTTTTGTTTCTTTTTCATTTTATAATTGCCTTAACTTGGAGAAGAAGGCAAGTATTATTTCAGATTTTATTTGTCTGTACGAGGATTAGAAATATCATATTTATTTAATTGTCATAAGTGAAAAATTATTTGGAATCCACTAATATCCATTATTTTTACTAAACTCAATGTTTTGGTGTACCGGTTATTACCACTTCGTGTACCAATTATTATCATTTTGGTACCCAATCGATACCTAAGAATTCTTACGGGTTAAAAACATATATTTAACCTTATCATTATTTTTTTTAATGTTCTTATACCACTTATAGGTCGTATTCTATATCTCTGGTTATAATATTATTATATTGAATTTTTAATAATATTAAATGAATTTTCATTTTTTTTAATTATTTTTATTATTTTTTTTTTTTTTGTGAATCCTTATATTGTTTCAATCATAACCGTTGTCGAAATTTTTAAAATCCCTACCGATTACTCACAATTAATTATTTTATCAGAGACAAAAAGGCAAGTCGTTACACAAGTCCCTCAAATTTGAGTAAATTCGGAGCATAACGACTATATCTAATTTCCTCAAATTTGAGTCATGCCACATAACTCAAATAACACATGTTGTTCTTATGAAATTTCTCAATCAAGTAAATCTCTTAATCATAGGAGCATATCCTCCTAATTCATTCATATTTGCATTCTCATGCATCTTAAGTATAGCATACCACATCATCACAACAACATGTCACAAATACACATATAGTCTTATATTCATCGTATTAACACATTCACATTCATCACGAGTATACCCACTCGGTCTTACTCTCACATTATCTCCTATCTCATGGTGTCTTATTCTTTGGCCCTTAGGTCTTAAACTTATGTTCTAATTATCCTAACTTTCATTATGGGTCTTTATTTCACCTAAGGGATTATTACCTATAATTTCCTCTAATGTTTATGTTTACTAATATAACCAAACAGCACTACATCACTTTGGGCAGAAAATTATCATATAATTACGGGTCCTAGAATTTCCTTTGACCCTTTAAGTTCCGCCTTAAGGCTCCATAATCAACTCCTAAACCAATTATGAGGAATTCCTGCACATATCCACTAATTATAAACCATTTTTCTTAAGTCCATTTATGCTGGAACAGAATTTACAATTTGGGCATCTAAATGTTCTAGAATTCTCATCTTAAGTCCTTTTTAGTTACTCCTTTTTAACTTCCCTAAATCGATCCTTGCTTCATTCAAACATAATTTTACACATTTTAACACCATAAAACAGAATTTATATAGTGGCCAAGTACACAAGGCAGAATAAAAAATATAGCTCACATAAATCACATAATTCCATGATTTAAATGCATATAAGTTACTAGCTTCTCTTTCAATAATTTTAGGAACTAAAAACTCTTTTAGAAACCAACTCCTCTCATTAAAAATCATATAAAGTGTGCTTGGTCAGTAGCTAAACTATTTGCTCAAGGAATAGATTTAAAACATAAAACCTTATTCATAATATTTCTTTAGTACACCTAAGCCTAGAAAATTTCCAAGACTTAGGTTATGGGCACTTATGATTAGATGAACTCATATCAAGTCCATCATCATCACCACAAGGCCGAAATGACTTCCTTGGATGCCTCCATTTTCTAAAACTTTACTTGTGATACTTGGGCAAGTATTTGAGCTCTAGGATATTTAAGTGATGGCATAAACTTAAACATGCTATGCACTTGTTTTACTTTTCATTATAAAGTAAAGTGAAGCATAAAATAAATATGAGATGCAACCTCATTATTATCTTTAAAGATTAAGTGATGACTGAAATATAAACATGAAATGCAAGCTTGGAAATTTAAACATGATAATGCAAGTTCATTTAGTTATTCTTGAGAGCTTAGTGATAGCATCAAAATAAACATGTTATGCAAGGCATAAACATAAACATGAATGCAACTCATTTTATCTTAATTAGAGCCCTTACAAGACTTTAGAGGAACATTACAACCTTAACCCAATATGTATCTTTACAACATAAAGTGAGCTTTAGAGTTCTTAGCACCAAGTCTTCAAGGAAGTTTTTGGTTTTGAACTTCATCATCAAGCTTAGAAAATGGACTAAGACATAAACTTCAATACTTTATCAAAACAAGCATACAAAGAACTACTCATATTCTTTATTTTATTGCTCATGGGCTTCAATCTAGGGTAAACTCTTAGAACGGCCGACCAACTTTAAGGTTGGCAAGGTAAGCTTAGAGCTCTTTGAAAACATAGGATTAATTTTCTTAACAAAACTTTTAGTGATCTACTTAACATTTTTATCAAACTTTGTTCAAATAAAGGAAGTGAAAACCGAAACCATTAAGGGAAAAGGAAAAGAGAACGAAAACTTTAAGGAAGAAAAGAAAGGAAAAACAGAAAAGCATAAGCAAGAAAAAGAAAGAAACCAAGCATGTATGGTCCAAGACCAAGTTTTTCAAGCTTTAGAGGTCCTCACATGGCATCACAAGACCATTATCTTGAAACCTCATCATCAAGCCAAAGTTTTACTCATGAAAAGGCTCCAAGGCCGAAAAGAAAGGAGAAGGAAAGGCTTGAAAAATCAAGAGAAAACTAAAACCTTTCTTGAAGAAAATAAGTAAAACTTTGAAATAAAACCCCTACCTAATGAAGTTTTTGAAAGGGATGAAGGAAAGCTTTGTTTCTTGAGAGGAAAATAGAAAGAAATCCTCTTGAATCTTTGCTGAAAATTCTGAAGGAAGGTAGAGAAAGAAGCTCTTCGGATTTGGGAGAAGCTTGAAGTTTGCTCAAGTGTGTAAAAGATCCTAAGGCTTCCGAGCTAGTGTATTTATAGAAGATTGAGAGCTCATGGATGACCTTAGATGAGGAGGAGTGGCCGCTGTGTAATACCCCATTTTCTGGATTGAGTAGATGACGTAAAATGCCCCGAGGTCATTTTCACCCAGAATTTTAGGATAGCCAACCCGTCTCAATGGGTCAACTCAATGTTTGAAGGAGATTATGATTGTAATGTTTAATATCGAGGAAAATCTCGTTTTGACTTTTGCTCAAATGCAATTGAAAATACCCCTGTACGTTTTACGCTGTAAAAGGTGTCGTTAGCCCTTAACTTTTTCAGGAAGTTTGGAATGATGTTTATAAGTGGTTTTTAATGTTTAGTCTGGTCTGAAGGTCTTCGAGCAGTTTTAGTGTAAAATTACCATTTTGCCCCTAGAACAATGTACAGTGAGCCTAATAATGTAATTAACCAAACCTAAGCAATATTGAGCTCTAATCGAAGATTAATTTTTTTCGATAATTAATCTAGAATCAAAATGATTTACTAAGGTTAATTAGAACCTAAGATTGCTTAGTTAAACTCTAATTTGCATTCTTTATTCAAGATTCCTAGTCATGGAATCTTGAGTAATGTTTTCTCTCTCCATTTCCTTAAATCAAGGAATTGTGTCTATGATGTAATTTGACTAGAAAAGAGTTTTAATTCCTTAATCTAGTAAGAATACCCCTAAATCAAGTCTTGACAACCTTAATTAACCATTACCTCATCTAAACACTTTATTACAAACTCCTAATCAAAACCTTAATCAAAGAAACACCTAAACACATCACTAAACCACAATTGCATGAACAAATAATCCTCCTCCCCTTGGCGGAAATTCTGGCCGAATACACACCCTTTGTTTTGAGTCACAAGTTGATTTTATTTCACTCAAAGGCCATACCTCAAGCCATACCTTGACCATACCTAGCCATGCTTTCAACCATGCCTTTGAATGACTAAAGTTTGAAGATATTTTTCTATCCAGCCAACTCGGCCTCTTCCTCCTCAAATCAGCCTCCATGTTTCAATTTTCTATAAATACCAAGCCTTGAAGAACTTGGTTACACTTTAGAAGCTTTGCCAAGTTTAGCTTTCTTGCATTTTCTCTCATTTTCTCTCAAAGTTCTCTTCATCTTGTTCTTCTTCCTCCACCATCAAAGAAACCTTTCCACCACCACAAACAACCTTGAACCACCACTCCCTCACCTCAAACCACCTCCAAACACTTAACCTTTCCATTTCCAAGCTTACTGTTCAAGGAAAATTCATCTTCCTTGAGTTCCTTGCTTGGCCGAAACATTATCTTCACCAAAGAGAAGATTTTGTCTTCTCATTCTTCAAGAATCAAGTTTCTTCCATTTCTTTCAAGACTTCTTTAGGTAGGGGTTTTATTTCAAAGTTTTATTTGTTTTCTTCAAGAAAGGTTCTAGTTTCTCTTGGATTTTCAAGCCTTTCCTTCTCTTTCTTTTGGCCTTGGAGTCTTTTTGTGTGAAAAATTTAGCTTGATGATGAGTTTCAAGATAATGGCCTTGTGATGCCATGTGAGAAACCTTAAAGCTTGAAAATCTTGGTCTTGGACCATATATGCTCTTGGTTTCTTTCCTTTTTCTTTGCTAAAGTTTTCCATTCTCTTTCCTTTCCCTTTAATGGTTTCGGTTTCCTTTTCCTTTATTTGAACAAAGTTTGATAAAAATGTTAAGTAGATCACTAAAGTTTTGTTAAGAAAATTAATCATATGTTTTCAAAGAGCTCTAAGCTTACCCTTGCCAACCTTAAAGTTGGTCCATTCTAAGAGTTTACTCTAGATTGAAGCCCATGAGCAATAAAATAAAGAATATGAGTAGTTCTTTGTATGCTTGTTTAAGTTTATGTCTTAGTCCATTTTCTTGAGCTTGATGATGAAGTTCAAAACCAAAGGCTTCTTTGAAGACTTGGTGCTAAGAACTCTAAAGCTCACTTTATGTTGTTAAGATACATATTGGGTTAAGGTTATAATGTTCCTCTAAAGTCTTGTAAGAGCTCTAGTTAAGATAAAATGAGTTGCATACATGTTTATGTTTATGCCTTGCATAGCATGTTTATTTTGATGCCATCACTAAGCTCTCAAGAATAACTAAATGAACTTGCATTATCATGTTTAAATTTCCAAGCTTGCATTTCATGTTTATATTTCAAGTCATCACTTAATCTTTAAAGATAATAATGAGGTTGCATCTCATATTTATTTTATGCTCTCACTTTGTTTATAATGAAGAGTAAAACAAGTGCATAGCATGTTTAAGTTTATGCCATCACTTAAATATCCTAGAGCTCAAAGACTTGCCCAAGTATCACAAGTAAAGTTTTAGAAAATGGAGGCATCCTAAGAAGCCATTTCAGCCTTGTGATGATGATGATGGACTTTAGATGAGTTCATCTATCATAAGTGTCCATAGCCTATGTCTTGGAATTTTTCTAAGCTTAGGTGTACTTAAGGAATATTATGAACAAGGTTTTATGATTTAAATCTATTCCTTGAGCAAGATAATTTAGCTACTGATCTAGCACATCTTTATATGATTTTTAATGAGAATTAAGTAGTTTCTAAAAAGTTTTGAGTTCCTAAAATGATTCCAAGAGAAAACTAGTAACTTATGTGCTTTTAAATCATGAATCTATGTGATTATATAATGCTTGTGTAACGCCTCAATTTTTACTTAAATCTTTACCGTCATTAGAAATTACCAAATTACCGTAGGTAAATATTATATAAAATTTGAGATCAAACAATTCTCAATAAAGGAATATAATGTTAGGAGAAAAGTTAGGAGCAATTCGTAAAAGCATTGCAAACCCGCTCTTTGGATGTGTAAATGACCAAAATGCCCCGAGGTTATTTTACTGAGAAAATGAGGACGTGGGCCCACCCGTCCTCAAGGGATGTTTTGAGGATAATAAAGGATTGTTTGTGCTATGTGTGTTAATAGAGCAAAGAATCTCAATTTTGAGTTCTACGTTAATGACCAAAACGCCCCGCGGCCGTTTTAATTTTTATTGCGTGCCGACTTAGTCCGAACCTCACTAAAATATTTTAAAAGGTATTTTTAAGTTATGAATGACCTTTGGTTAAGTCCGATGGTCCTGGTTTTTGGGTTAAATTACCGTTTTTGCCCCGTCTTGTGCAGTTTTGCAAATTTTGAGATTTTCATTTGTTAATTGAAACCTAAACAATATTAGGCTCAAATTAAAGCTTATTAAATTCTAATTACTAATCTAGAGTCAAAATTATTTATTTAGATTGATTAGAACCTAAAATTGCTTAAAACACCCAAATTGCTTAGTAATTCACTTAAACCCTTAACCGTAAATTCTCTAAATTGCATGAATACCTTGCCTACACCTAAAAAATACATGGAACACACAAAATCCTCTTCCACAAGGCTGTAATGCACGAAATTATTGAGTAATAAGTCAGAAAATTATTACACAAAAATCCAAAGAATGAAAACAAAGAATCATGAAACATGGAAACATGATTCCATGTTTTAAGCCACCAAACAAAATGATTTTTCTTCCTTATTTTTTTCCTTTAATTTTTGGTCAGATTTCTTTCCTTCCTTTGTCCATTTATGAGCTGCAAAATCTCTATAAATAGGCATGCTTGAAGATAGCTTAGATGCTTAGTTCATAACTTACACAAATTCTAGTTTTGGGAGCACCAAAAGCTCTCATTTCCTCCTCCTCTTGGCCGATTCTTTTCTTCAAGTTTTCAAGAATATTTTGCTTCATTTCACTCAAGGAAACCAAGTTCTCTTCCTTTCTTTCAAATCAAATTAGGTAGGGAGGTGTTTCTAAGTTTATGATGCATTATAAGATGCATGATTAAAACGAACCTTTGGAAGTATATTTTCTAACTTAATAATTCAATCTTAGCATGCTCACTATTTCATAATAACCCAGGTTCTTGGGTACGATGATGATGACACAATGCATCATGAGGTGAGTACCCTACTGAGATTCTTTTTATAAGTTCTCACTCCCTCTATTTTTCTTTCCATCTTTCAGAAATAGAAGGAAAGCGTTCGTGAATCACATTGAGGCTGCCACGGAGTTCCAACTGTCCTTAGTTTCACTCAGTATTTCAGATCTATCCCTATCCCTAGAGTGTTATTACTAGGTGCCATTAATGGATGTCCTTCCATCCATATATTATTTATGGAATCCGCATAGGAACTAAAGTGGAGAAGAGAACTCAAGCAATTCCTGAGCCCTGGAGTCCGCATAGGAATTCTGTAATGAGAAAGAGAATTATATTTTTTTTTTATAATCTCCAATTCTAAGACTTCTTAAAGAATAAATTCTTTAACTCCAATTATCACATTTCTTCGCTTATGATTCATAGGCAAGTCTTTGAGCTCTAGGATTTTTAGGTGATGATATAAAATAAACATGCCATGCATTGATTCTTTTAGCCATTATAAAATAAAATGAGAGCATAAAATAAACATGAGATGCAACTTCTTTATTATCTTTAGAGATTAAGTGACAACTTGAAATTTAAACATGAAATGCAAGTTGAAATTTAAACATGAGATGTGCAAGTTCATTTATTTATTCTTGAGAATTTATTTATGACATAAATAATATGCTTGCTCAACATAAACTTAACATGGATGCAAGTTCACTTGATCTCTTTACTAGAGCTCCTTCAAGACTTTAAGAGAATTATGATTTCAACCCAATATATGTATCTTAGCAAGACAAAATATATATAAAAAAAATATACATATTTCATATTCAAACCTCAAGATAAAAACATTATTCCTTAAAGTTTTTCATTAAATGGAATGTTCAAGCTTTAGAACCTAACTTGTGATGGATTTACAACCCATATTCAAGGTCCTCATCATCAAGCCATCATTTCATCCCTTCCCATTTGGCCAAAACCATGAAAGGAAAATAAGGAAAGAAAAACTGAAATTTTAGAAGCTTTGGAAACTAGTGAAACCTTCAAGTTTTAGAGATCTAACTTGTGAAAGCTTTGCAACCAACACTCAAGAATCTCATCATAAGCTATATGGCCCAAATACTTTAAAAAGAAAGGAAGAAACTGAAAATGAAAACTTAAAAGAAAGCTCATGAAAACATCATTTTGTTTGGCTTAAAACATGGAATCATGTTTCCATGTTTTCATGATTCTTTGTTTTCATTCTTTGGATTTTTGTGTAATAATTTTCTGACTTATTACTCAATAATTTCTATTACCGCCGTTTCAGTTTTGCATCATGCTTATATACAAGTTCTCGCATCATGTTTAATTTTCAAGTCATCACCTTATATCTTAAAAATAAAGAAATGGAATTGATTCATGTTTATAATTCCAAGCTATCACCTTATAAAGATAAGATTAAAATAAGGTTGCATAGCATGGTAA
>JAMLFY010000019.1:3069629-3095629 GCA_030441495.1 Dalbergia oliveri | reverse complement strand
ATTTAATTCTAGGTATAAAATTATCGTTCCCACACATTCCTAATCTTATTTTCATATTTTCTTAACTTCGGGCACCTCTGGTCCTGAATTCCAAGTTTCCTTCCAGGAGGCCTTGGGCCCGCCAAGTACTATTCACGTTTTTTTTTTTTTGTACTCCCTCATGGAGTCATTCTCATCACAATTGTTCCTTCAGAATTCTAATATTCCTATTAAGTTTTCCTCAATTAATATCTGAAGAAAACTAGGATGTTTCCAGAAGGTATGGGCACAATTCTTTAATTTAAAGAATTGTATAGAGAAATACTATTCAAGATTCCATGACTAGGAATCTTGAATTAAAGAATGTAATTAGAGTTTAACTAAGCAATCTTAGGTTCTAATTAACCTTAATAAATTATTTTGACTCTAGATTAATTATCGAAATAAATTAATCTTCGATTAGAGCTTAATATTGCTTAGGTTTGCTTAATTACGCCATTAGGCTCACTGTACACTGTTCTAGGGGCAAAATGATAATTTTGCACTAAAGTACCGGGACCTCCCGGCCTGACTAAACATCAAAAACCACTCATAAACATTATTCCGAATTTCCTGAAAAAATTTTGGGCTCAAACGGCACCTTTACCCGCGTAAAAGCAGGGTATTTTGGTCATTTTTAGCCAAAAAGTTCGAAAACGAGATTTCACCTCAATATCAAACATAACAGTTATAATCCCCTTCTAATGTTGAGTTGACCCATTAAGGATTCAGGTTGGCTCTCGAATTAGGGTAAAAATGACCTTAGGGGCATTTTGGTCATTTGTACTCAAAGAAAAATGAAGACGTTACACAAGGAGCTCGAGTAGTTCGTGGGACACATTTCCCCATCGCTAGAGGACCAGCGTTACCAGTAGGTTTAGAGGGAGGGGTAGCTATAGCTGGGTTTGATCTTTTGGGGCTTCCTTGTACTTTGTTTATGTTTTCCTTTCTGTTTATGTGTTTTCCTTTTCTATGTATCGTAAGCTCTACCTATTTTATATGGGTATGACTCTATTTTAGTTTTTCAGTTGATGTATCCAGAATCATGTATTCAACTATGTTATTTAATGTTATGATATTTGCTTCTATGGATGAATGTGTTCTTTATTGCTCTTAACTTGTATGATTATATTCTCTGTTTTACGATGTGCTCATGGTAGTGCGCATATGGCTCTAGTTTTGATTTAGGTTTTTCAAAAAGAAAAAAAAGTTACCCATAATTTCTGCTAAATATTTTAATAAAATGAATTTAAAGAATGGATCAAAAAGTAATAACTAATAATTAATCTCAATGCGTCCTAGGTGTGTTGTGTTAAATATTAGGGTGTTACACCCCCTCTCATACACCCTTATATTTAATGTTTTTCAACATACACACTCTCATTCACACAATTGCTTTTTTTGGCCAAGACTTTGTGTCAAAAAAATTCTCTAAGGATTCTCTTTCTCTCTCAACCCAAAACTTTCTCTTCTTCCTCTTCCACCACCACTCTTAACCTTCTCTCAACTCACAAACACATAACCATTCCCTTTCAAGATCAAAGCTTTCTCATTTTCAATCAAAGGAAACAACTTGGTAGGGATTTGTTTTGAGTTTCTTCTCTTATTTCTTGTCTTCTTTCTTTCGGATTGGATGATGATGGAATGATTGTGTTGTTGTTGTTCTTTTTCTTCCCTTTATTTTCAGATTAAATCTTCTTTTTCTTTACTCCATTTTCAGTTTTGTTGTTGTTGGATAATGGGAAACCATGGCTTGATGATGAGAGATCTTAGTGTTGGTTGTAAAAACCATCATGTGCTTAACCTATAAAGCCTAAAATTGGTCCATTCTAGTTTTTAGAAAATGATGATCTTGAAAATGTTTGTTGGTTCCCTTGGAATGTTTTCTTTCCCTTGATGTTTCAAAGCCATAGCTTGATGATGAGGGTTTCTAAATGTTTTGTTGTGGAACCATTAGGTGTTGGACCTCTAAAGCTGAAGGCTTGGTTTTGGTTTCACCAAAGTATGGAAAAAAGATTTATTGTTGGTTGTCTTTGATGGCTTCTTTTGAGCTTGATGGTGAGTCTAAACAAATGGGGTTCTTGGAACCATAGTGCCAAGAGACTCTAAAGCTCATTCCCATTGGGTTAAGATTGATTGGGGTTAAGATTCTAATTCTTTAAAGTCTTGAAATGAGCTCTAGTAAGATAGTAAAAATGGACTTGCATCATGTTTATATTTCAAGCACTTGCATCTCATGTTTAAGTTTCAATGTCCTGCATATCATGTTTATTTTCAAGTTACCACTTAAATCTTAAAGACTAAAGAAATGAACTTGCATTTCCATGTTTAAATTCTAGCCTTGCATTTCATGTTTATTTTTAAGTCATTACCTAAACTTTGAAGATTTAAAAATGAACTTGCATTCTCATATTTACGTTCAAGTCTTGCATATCATATTTAAGTTTCAAGTCATCACCTAATAATGACAAAGATCTAAAATGAGGTTTGCATAGCATGTTTATTATTCTTGTTATCACCTAAATCCCTAGAGCTCAAAGACTTGCCCTTGTATCTTAAAATGGGAATCTTGATCATGGCTATTGGATGTGTTTTAGCATGATACAATGTGGATTTGATTTGAGAAAATGAGAAAATGATTTCAAATGAATGATAAAAGGATGTTTAAAATGGTCTTGAGGTGAAAGAGTAACTTGGAATGTGTGAAAACTTTGATTTCTAAATTCTGGGGATTTGGTAATCGATTACAACCCATGTAATCGATTACCAGGATGGTCATTTGAAAGATTTTGGCCTTGGGTAATCGATTACCAGACTATGTAATTCATTACTAAGGATGTTCTTCATACCCAAAACTAGTTTTTGGCTTTGGTAATCGATTACCAGTTCATGTAATCGATTACCATGATGTTCTTCGTGTCCAAATAAAATTTTGGTTCTGGTAATCGATTACCATGCCCATGTAATCGATTACAAGGGTTCCCTTTGACTCAGAAACAAGTTTTGATTCTGGTAATCAATTACCAACCTGGTAATTGATTACCAGAACCCCAAATGTGAAAATAAGTGTGTTATAAGAAAGGTGAAATGGATTGGTGACCCTATATGCTTATGAGTTGTTGATGATTCCCTAGGATGCTATGTATAAATTGTTGAGCATTGCATATGCAGCTAGTCCGGTCCTGATTTTGGCATACTAGGTAGGAGCATGTTTACTGCTATTAGATGATGGTTGGTAATATGCCTATTAAATATGTGCAAAACTGAATGCATATGTGAATAAATGACATGAGGATATTGTGACATGATGAGTTTATGATTGATTGGTTAAGATGCATGATATATGAAAGTTATGAACATGATATATGTATGATGAAATTATGATTACATGCTTACATTGCATCTCTAATTTAGTATGCCAATATTAAGGTGACATAAGACACATGAAAATGATCCTCTAGACTCCCAAATTAAAGGTTACGAAAGGTGATCCAAAAAGGACCCTTTAGACTCAATGAATTAATGGTTATGAAAGGTGTTCCTATGCCCCCTAACCCGCACTCTGGGAGTTAGGAATTTAGCTTATCAAGAGGATAAGTGTAGACTAGTGATGACTAGTTAGGTATGAGCTCATAACTTAGAACTATCAAAAAAGGAGAGTATTAGGGTGGCCCCAAGGAAAAGAGAATAAGAAAGTTTAAGTCACCTAAAAGAATGAGTATGTTTGAAGTAAAATTGTATTCTTTATACTATGTTCATTCAATATGTACATATGATATCTCGCTTATGGCATTAACATGCATCCATGACTTAGTATGTTGCACTCATGCATTAAGATTCATGCTAAAATGAACGGGCCTCGGCTAAAGATATTTGAAATTAATAAATAAACCCTATGCATATGCCCACTAATTTCATAATGAAACTCGAGGTTCCTGAGGACGTAGATGATGTCACATGTTAGGAGGCGAATACCCTACTGAGATTCTTGTAGAAGTTTCTCATCCTTTCTTCTTTCTTTCCATCTCATCTTCAGAGGTCGATGGCAATGTTTGTGATCTTTATTGACGCTCCCACCTAGGAGATGCACTATGATGATGCTCACCAGACGTATCATTTCATGGTTCGTTTGTGTTGTCTGACCTTTTATTTTCATGGGGCGTCCCTTTGCATACTCGGTTTCCAACTTCAGGTTCTCCACGTTACTCCGTTCTCCGATGACCTCATCTTCGAGCGCGCCGGCCGTGTAAGGAGTAGATCCGCTGCACTCCTCCTCCTGCTTCAACTGTCCTGGACATCCCAGTCTATATGCCGTTATAGCCACCCTCCGTCCCGATCTCTGGTTGGACCCTGAGGATTCACCCACCCAGTACTCAGAGGGTTCTCCCCACCGTTCCTATTAGGATGGAGGTTGGTAGCGATGGGGAGACTACCATCACACAGCCCATGAGAGGAGCTGCACCTATTCGTGGGAGAGCCACCCGACCCCTCAGAGGCACTCACGCTCGCCCTCCATCCATCTTGCCACACCCGACGAGCTGGCCCAGTGGATTAGGTACCTCTTCCCTCCCATGAGCGACAATAGTAGGAGCTGGTTCGGACCTCCTGGAAGCGCCCATGCACGTGCAGTAGATAAGATAGCCTTCTTTTGCTTTTTTATTATTAGAGGTTATCTATAGTAGGCGCACTCCCAGGAAGAGTAGTAGAGAGAGAGGTCTTTCATTTAGCTTGATTTTTCATTCATGGATATTATGGGATTACTTGTATATTTTGAGCCCAACCTTTGTTGGTAGGCATGATATGACTCTTTCATGTATATTTGGGTATGCAAAGTGGAACAATGATCTCTTGATGATATATATATCTATATGGTGAATTTCTTATGCCTAAGTGTTTATAGTGTGGTGCTTTATGTATGTTTCTATCTTGTCTTTATCGCTTTCCTTTTATGCACGATTTAGATGTTGTTCTTTACATATGCATAGCTCATGTTTTGTTTTTAAAGTTAAAAAAAAAATTACCCGTATTTTCAGTAAAGTATTTTCAAGGATTTAATGTAAAAACTGGAATAAAAGAGTAATAACTAATAATTAACTGAGTGCGTCCTAGGCATATTAGGTTAAAATATTAGGGTGTTACAACGAACATAATACTGAAGAAATTTCTCAAGTGCATGAAACAAAGGTTAGATTTCAGAAAGTAGCATGAGATTTAAGAATGAACGTCTCAAGTGAAATCTCAACTCTGAAGTAAGTGTGTTCTACAACCTTCAATCATCATGATCGCAATATATCATCATCTACAAGCTTTAATTGAAGACTAAAAGATCGAAGAAAATTCCAAGAACTTGATACTGCACTTCAAAAAGCTCATTTCATAGTGAAACGATACACTTCAATAGGGAATGGAATGAATTTTGAATTTCAAATTTCAATTCAAACCTAGTCATAGACTGACGTGGTATCTCCTCTGCCAACATGGTCAATTACCCAATTTCTAGAAGAAGAAGTTCAGAAATCTCATTCAAAAGTAAAAATAGTTTCTAAAGGTAACATCAGAAATCTCTATCTCAGCGACTTCTATAAATACTCGCAAGTCAGAGCTACTCTTCTAGATTGCATCTCCAAGACACATCTCCAAGGCACAAAAAGAAGATCAACATGTGTCAGTTGGACAACAAATTAGAGGGCAATGGCCATAAATGCATATCATCTACAAATAGAGATGTTGTGCTATTAACAAAAGAAAAGCGGACTTTTGCTGAATAAAAGACTGAAACGCTATGAAAATCTCCTCATTTTTTTTGTGAAGTTCATTACTTCTTGTAATCAATTTCTTGTTTATAAAAATCTTCTTTGTACGTTCATAATAGATCATATGTTCTTCCTAGGAAGAATCATAGAAAGAAGCCACTCAAGTTTTCTAGGTTTGTTATTATTCATCGTATGAAAAACTTGAATGTTGGTTACTTTGAGTGATAAACCCAAACATAGACCTTTGTAACCGCGATCCAATAGTGATCATGTGAGTTAACTTGGAGAGGCTAAGCAAAGACTACTTGTAACATGACAGGTAGAGTGTACTTGCTATTCACAGTGTTAGTTTAGAGGCTGGTCAAAACTAAGGTTGTGACAGCAAGAGTGTACTTGCTGGTCACATGTTTACCTTGAAGAGTATACTATAAAGACTATCCAACTTTATTGAGTTTAGAAAGGCTTTAATGGAACTTAATAGTTGTTGAGAATTGGATATTGTAACACCCTCCTAACTACCATGTATTACTCGAGTATTAACACAGTAACTAGAAGAGCATCACTACGTGATATTATCTATACTAGTCGAGAGAAATGAAAATAAAGTAAATTAAACTCATAGGTTGCAAAAACTCATATATATATATATATATATATATATATATATATATATATATATATATATACATCATATACAAGTTGTCAATATATACATCATCCTGGGAGATAAGTAATTCCACTAGTAAGACTACTCAGGAACTAAGTCCAAAACCCTATCAAGTGTCTAGCCGAACCTGCTCAATCCTAAGGTCCAACAAAATAGCATATACACAAGGAAGGTTTAAGAACCACTAGTGAACTCAGCAAGCTCATAAGATCCTAATACTAGGCTGTAACTATGTACGAGTAGTAGAGTCCCTGCATGTTGCTCTCTCCTAACGGAAGTCGTTTACCATCGGTATGATGTGCCATCTCCAAGTTGGGCGAATCAATGAATACTATCACTAATGTCATTCTGTAGGATCTAAGTACAATACAATACACATACAAAAATATAGGATGAGAATATTATATAATTCTCATAGGGCACTTCCTCAAACATAATCATAACACAATTATTTAATTTCATCATACAAGTAATTTTTATGCAAAAACCATATGCAAGGACAATAATTAGTCATGTGTTAACTCTTATAACCGTAGGACAAGTTCCATGCAATTTTCTTTTATCATCAACATAGGAAAGACTTAGTTTTATACCCAATGGTATTGTCGTGGATAACTCCACAATGGGTAATTCATCCTGAATGGTATCTGTTGTGAATAACTTCACAATGGGTAATTCATACCAATGGTATTTGTCGTGGATAACTCCACATTGGGTAATAGACTACTTGTCAGGACTGAGCTAATTCCTATACGTGATCATCAGACTTCATTTTTTTTCCTTTTTTGAATAACACACAGTTTTATTTTTAGCTCGATATGTCTACGGACTCATAATATCCCTAGGGAAGTTTCTCTTTTTGCCTTCCCTTTTACCCCACATGAGTCTTGTTTATGTTTTACCCATATGTTAGAACATGCACAATTGATGTTACTACATGCTCTTATGTCACGTATATTCATTCATCATGTTTCTTTCCACCAATGCATGCTCCAATTATATATAAATATTCATTCAAAATGTAATTTTCATTTATTTCTCATAAATCAATCTTTAAAGTTCATAGCATACATTTACACTCACCATATTTGAATTCAATACTTTTGTTCATTTTTCCAACACCTTGGCAGATTTTTCACTTAAGTAGTAAAATTTGTTTTTCATATCAAATAACCAATCCAAAGGCTATAAAAATTCTCCATGACACCTAAACATGTCCCCAAGCTCCTGCAAAACTTTTAGAGCAAGAATCATTCTCTAACTACATTAACAAAATTCTACAAATGTGGTGGTTAGAGACCACCTAATCTCATTAAGAGCTAGAATTCCATAATTTTTAACCCTAGCAAATTATTGATTAAATTCATGATAGAATTCATGATTAAACTTTAAGATGTTTCCAACATCCTATAAAAATTTCAAAAGAAAAATCAATTGTTTACTATAGTAACAAAATTAATAAAATCGGAGGTTCAAGTCTAACAATTCAAGCACAGGCATAGTTTCGGTTCATGATTTTTTTAAAGTAGTAAAAGTCCAAAACAAAGCTCAAGAAAATTCGTGGGACTAGCTTATGATGTTAGCTTCAACGTATAATTTTTATAGCTCATAAAAATACCACAAACACATTAGAAAATTCGTGATTAGTTGCTGCCTAGGACAAAATCGAAAATTCAGCAACTAGCTTAAAACTTCTTTTGACAAAAATGGTTTTCTAACATCATTCAAACACTCCACCAAATTAGACACATCAATATCTATATATTATCAACCAATAAAACCAAAAATATCAAGTTAAATTAGTGATTAAAATAGAAAAATGGATTTGAAGTAAAGAGGTTCAAAAGCCCTACTTTGGTGGCTTTAGGGATTTTGGCTCCAACGGATGATCTAACAATGGCTTCTCTTCACTTCAAGGCTTTCCAAATAGCTCATAAATCTTCTTTAATAATGGAGTATGAGAGATCAAAGTGAGAAATAGTAAGGAATTGAAATTTCAATCGGTTAGTTTTGTAGGTCTTGATGAGTGGAATAAGTTTAGTAAAAGGGGTTTGAAGTTTTACTAAGTGTAGGTTCAGTGTTTGGAGGTTTAAAACCAAGTTTTCAAGCTCTTTGAAGGAAAAAAATGGAGGTTGGTTGGTTTCTGCTTTGGCAAGAATATGCTTCAAGTGATAAGGTTGGTAGCTTTTAAATGATATTATATTAGGTTGTAGGAATTGTTTAATATAAAGTTGTATTGTTTCTAAAAGAAAACAAGATGAATGGCTAAGGAGCGATCTTGTAATTCAATATTAAATCCTAGCCTTACACTTGGCTTTAAAGGATAGACATTATCCTTTTATAAATATTAAATTATCTTTCGTGTTAGAAATTGCACACCAAAATTTTATCGAATGGGTAAAACATGTAACTCGAGTAAATAGATATTGCCCAAAAATTAATTCTAGGTATAAAATCTTCATATCTAATTATTTCTAACCTTAACCCTACCTTTCTCAGTTCTGGGCATCTCCTGGTTCTGTTCTAGGGTTTAGACTTCTGACGACCTGTAGGCCCGCATGTCACTATTCAACTTTTTTTTACACATCCATTGGACCGTCCTTATCATCGTTAAAACTGTTAGATTTGTTAAATTCTCATTAATAAAGTTCAAATTAATTTTTAAATAATTTTTCGGGAGTTACATTACCACCTACCTTAAAAAGAATTTTGCCCTCAAAATTCATTTGAAAAAGATTTCAAAAGATAGTTTTCATAAATCAAACAAGCAATCCACACACAGTCAATCAAAAGGTAACCATCGAATCCTAAAACGTCCCTACCTCGGAATCGGATGGTCAGGTAGAGTGTCCCTTCAACTCTTAGCATTCTAGTGTAGTGGCTTCCCAAGGTTTTAGATATCTCTCTAGACACTCACATCTCTTATGTCCTGGTTTCGACAATGGTAGCATACGTAATGCCTGGCCAAACAAGGTTTTCTTCGATGTTTCTTCCACATTTTTGGCAACTTTGCCACGTCTTGACTTCTATAGCTGTTTGTTCTAGAAGGAATTGGTTGAAATTGTTTCTTTGGGGCGAAGCCTCCTCATAGCCTTGGTCTTCAAGTGTAAATTTTTTGCTAGAAGTGTCCTTCGCAGATTGGGTGATTGCTAGCCTCTTGTTGGAGTCCTCTACACGAAGACATTTGTTTACCAAGGTTGCATAATCCTAGATCTTTAAGAAACCCCAGCAACTTCGATGTCCTCGCGTAAACATTGTTCATACTTCATGCATTTCCAAGCTTCATTTGGATTATGCTGTAGGTAGTAGTGTAACACCCTAATTTTCTTTAGAAATTAATTGAGGCTTTGTTAATGAGAATATTAAGATTTCGCAGGCGTAGTAATTATCAGAACGACTGTATGAACGAACAAAAAAAAAGTGAATAGTATTTTGTGGGCCCCACAGGCTTGGAGAGCCCAAACCCTAGATTAGGACAGGAGGTGCTCAAAATTAGGAAAACATGGGAATAAGGCTAGAAATAAGTGGAAATGAAAATTTTATGCTTAGAATTAATTTTTGGGTAATATCGGTTTAATCGGGTATGGTGTTTACCCGTTTGGTGAAATTTCGTGGATTTTAACAAAACTAATTAATCTCTACAAAATAAATGACCTATCTCTTTAAATCAAATGAATGGCTAAGATTCAATCTTGAATTACAAGATTGAATCATTGCCATCCATTTTACCTTTTAGATTAGGATTTATCTAGTTATATTATATAATATTAAGTCATTAATTACAAGATAAGTATGAGCTCATTTTCTTCTTCAACAAGGAGCAAACCATTCAGCCATCACCAAGGAAAAATAACAGCAACCTCATATCCATTTCCAAGAGTTTCATCTTGATTTCAAATCCCATATGCACTAGCTTAGAGTTGTCAAAATCAAAATCTTCCTTTACTAAAATTGTTCTATACTTTAACACCTACAAGTATAACCGATTAGAATCTCAAATCTCCATCAATTCTCACTTTGATCCTTCACTTCCTGACTACCTAGAGGAGGTTTGGTGTTTGATTGGAGTCCTTAAAGTGAAGAGGAATCAAGGGGAGCATCCTTTGGAGCATAGAGCTCAAGAGTTTTTAAAGTAGGGTTTTCTTAGGCCTTTTCCTTCAAAATTTTCTGAAACTTTGTGATGGGTCTTAATTCGAAATTGCTAGTTATATTGGTTGTTATTATATTGATATTGATGTGCTAATTTTTATGGAGTGTTTGGATGAGGTTAGAAAATCATTTTTTCCAAAAGAATCTAGGTTGCTGAATTTGGGTTTCTTCAGGTGTATAATCACGATTTTTCTGGGCATGTTGTAGGCATTTTCATGAGCTAAAAAAATTATATGTTCAAGCTAACATCTTAAACTAACTACATGAATTTTCTTGGGTGTTGATTTTAAGGTATGCTGCCTTAAAAAAAATTGGAAATTGAAATGGGACTAATGTTGTCTTGATTGTTGAAATTGAAACAATAAGATTGTCTGATTTTATTACCATAGCAAATGATTGAACTACACTTTGAAATTTTTAGGAAGTTGCTAATACATTGAATTATACTGTAAATTTTATTGTAAGTTGATTCAATCATTTGCTAGGGTTAAAAATTATAAGAACCTTATTTTGAGCTATGAATAAGTGGTCTCTGACCACTAAATTTGTACAATTTAATTAAGGGTTCGAGGGCTTCGTTTACTATGAAATTTTCAGGGTCTCTCACACACATTGAAATGTCATGGAGAATTTTTGTGGCTCTTTAAATGGCTGTTTGATGTGGAAATTAAATGTTGTTACTAGTACGGTAAATCCTCCAGGTGCTGGAATGGTAAGAATGGCTTAAATTAATGATAGAATAACATTTAGTCCAAGTATATGGCATATGAATGCATGCTAGTTGTTTCAAATAATTGCTTATGAGGCATCGATGAAACTCTAATGTAATTGAATGCCTACATGTGATGTATGCATGCCTTTGAGAAAAGAAAAAGAAGTACATGGTGCAATTATATGGAAAAAGAGCATGTATAAATTTCACTGGTGCATGTTTGAACATATTGGGAAAACAGAGACAAGGCTTATGTGGGATAAAGAGGGAAGGCAAAAATAAGGACTTCCCTAGAAATTTATGAGTCGGTAGACGTATCGGCTAGGAATAAACTGTGTATGATTCGGAAATGGAAAAAAATGAAGTCGATGATCACAAATAGGAATGAGCTCATGTCCTAGCAATCTATTATCCTTGGTGGCATTATCCACTATAGATACCTCTTGATGTGAAATTAAGCCTTCCCTATGTTAAATAAAAGAAAAAATGGCACCAAAGTGAGTTCCTGGGTTACAAAGGTAAATGTATAATTGTCATTATTGTTTTGTATCATTACTTTTGCATATGACCTTACATGATATTATTTATATGGATGAAATGGCTAGTTATGTCTATTCATACTTGGGGGAATACTCCTGAGAATTTTATAATATTCTCATCCCTATGTGCATATGTTGTATTTTATTCAAATTCCACAGATGCCGTTGGTGATCTTCTTCCTTGACTTACCCCAGTGGCAGTGGCACTATGACCCAGATTTGGATTCACTATACGTTGTAGCATATTCCCAGATTCGGGCCTACATTTTTCATCCTTCGTTTAGCACTTCTGTTTTTACCCTTGAGTTTGATCATTTCCCATATGATGGTGTGCCTCTACACATAGCACACCCGATATATTTGTAGCCTCGCTAGCACCACCTATGCCCCCTCCTGGAGACAACCCTTCCTCGTCCTCATCCTCGAACTCTGATCCACCTGGTCTAGATGCCCTTAGGGGAAATGCCATCGTCCCAAGGCGAATGGTTTTCTTTAGGAGGGCGTGAGACATCTAGGGACTCTTGATATGTATATAGTAGTATGGTAGTAGTTTAGTAGTATCACCCGCCACCCAGACGGATCCTATTAAATGTTAACAAAGTCCATTTCTATTTGTATAAGATTTTGTTGGGCTTCGACTTTAAGGGTGAGCCAATGCTGGTGGTGTTTCTTGTGTAAACTGGTTCCTGACTAGCTTAGGAGTTATCTCATTTACTTTGCTAGTATGATGTACATATTGTAAACTTAGACATGATGTTCATATATGTAAATGCGAGCTTGCCAACATATATGTTTAAATTACCTAACTACATTGTATTTCGATTAGTATAAATTATGAACGTAAGTAATACTCTACTAATTACTATGTTAATACTCAAGTAGAACATGGTAATTAGGAGGGCGTTACAAGTAGAAAACTTGCAAAGCACTTCAAACTTGGCCGTATGCTCTGCTATGCTTATAGATCCTTAGTTAAGTGCCATAAACTCCAGCTCCTTTGCATTTCTCACAAAAACGGGAAGTACTTGTGATAAAAAGCCTCCTTAAAAACATCCCAAGTGACTTCAATCTAAGAGGCTTTGAACAACCCATTAGTGCCAACCCACTAAAATTCTACATCTACTTCCAACATGTAAGTAGCAAAAGTCACTTTCTGGATCACGGTGCAAGGAAAACCGAGAATATCTTCTTCATGGCTTTAATCCATTATTCTGCTTTATTTGGATTGAAAGTCTCCTCTAAAGGAAGAGGGCTTTCTTTCCTGAATGTTGCAAACTTCTTCTGTTCTATGTCTAGTTATGCTTCTCCAAGGTTCCCAACTAGATTTCCTTTGGCATATCGATCCAAGCCTTTCCATCATCCTGTTAGCTACTAAAGCCTGTTCTCTCATGGCAGCCGAATCTCACGGAAGGTATCCATCATACTAGCCTTGTCTCCCACACCGTTCCTAGTATGCCGATTTGAAGTCATTGCTATCACACCAAACAAGAAATATTGAGTTGACCAGGCTCAATCCTAAGCTAAGTGTGACAGGTAATCCATAACATTCTCAACCAGCCGTCACACACATATATAAAATTGTAATGTATGAAATTTACTAAGGAAGCATCACCGGCCTAATCCTCAAGCTAATTAGGATAGCCTGGCTTTGATACCATAATATAACACCTTCCTAACTACCATGTATTACTCGAGTATTAACACAGGTAACTAGAAGAGCATCACTTCCTGATATTATCTATACTAGTCGAGAGAAATGAAAACAAAGTAAATTAAACCCATATATTGCAAAAACTCACATATATATATACATCATATACAAGTTGTCAATATATACATCATACAGTAGATAAGCGATTCCACTAGTAAGACTACTCAGGAACTAAGTCCAAAACCCTATCAAGCGTCTAGCCTAACCTACTCATTCCTAAGGCCCAACAAAATAGCATATACACATGGAAAGCTTAAGAATTGCTAGTAAAGCTTCAACAAGTTCATAAGATCCTAATACTAGGCTGCAACTATGTACAAGTAGTAGAGTCCCTATATTATTACTCTCCTAATGGAAGTTGTTTACCATCGGTATGATGACTCCATCTCCAATTGGGCGAATCAATGAATACTATCACTAATGTCATCCCCAGGATTTGAGTACAATACAATACACATACAAAAATATAGAGATGAGAATATTATATAATTCTCAATAGAGCATTCCCTTAAACATAATCATAACATAATTATTTAATTTCAACATACAAGTAATTTTTATGCAAAAATCATATGCAAGCACAATAATTAGTCATGTGTTCACTCTTATAACCGTAAGGCTCAATTCCATGCAACTTTCTCTTTTCATCAATATAGGGAAGACTTAATTTTATACCCAATTGTATTCCGTGGATAACTTCACAGTGGGTAATTCATACCAAATGGTATATGCCATGGATAACTCCACAATGGATAATGGACTACTTGCAAGGCTAAGTCATTCCTATACATGATCATCAGACTTCATTTTTCCTCTTCCGAATCACACACATTTATTTCTAGTTGATACGTCTATCGACTCATAATATCTCTAGGGAAGTTTCTCTTTTGCCTTCCCTTTTACCCACATAAGTCTTGTTTCTCTTTATCCAATGTTAGAACATGCACAATTGAAGTTCCTACATGCTCTTGTGTCATATATATTCATTCATCATCTTTCTTTCCACCAATGCATGCTCCAATTATATATAAATATTCATTCACAATGTAATTTTCATTCATTTCTCATAAATCAATCTTTAAAGTTCATAGCATGCATTTATACTCATCATGTTTGAATTAAAGGACATTATCTCATCAATTCAATACTTTTGTTCATTTTTCGGCACCTTGGCTGATTTTTCACTTAAGTAGCAAAATGTATTTTTCATGTCAAATAACCAACTCAAAGACTATAAAAATTCTCTATGACACCTAAATATGTCCCCAAGCTACTTTAAAAATTTCAAAGCAAGAATCATTCTCTAACTATGTTAACGAAATTCTACAAATTTGGTTGTTAGAGACCACCTAATCTTGGTTCAGAGCCAAAATTCCATAATTTTTAACTATAGCAAATGATTGATTAAATTCATGATAAAATTCATGGTTAAACTTTAAGATGTTTCCAACACCCTGTAAAAATTTCAAAGGAAAAATCAATTATTTGCTATGGTAACAAAATTAGCAAAATCTATAGCTTCAAGTCCAACAATTCAGGCAGCATGGGCATATTTTTGGTTCATGATTTTTTTAAAATAGTAAAAGTCCAAAACAAAGCTTAAGAAAATTTGTAGGACTAGGTCAGGATGTTAGCTTTAACATATAATTTTTATAGCTCATAAAAATACCCATAAACAAATCAGAAAATTCGTGATTAGTTTATCAAGGACAAAACTAAAAATTCAGTAACTAGCTCAAAACTTCTTTTGACAAAAAGGGTTTTCTAACATCATTCATACACTCCACCAAATTAGACACATCAATATCTATATATTATCAACCAATACAACCAAAAATATCAAATTAAATTAGTGACTAAAATAGGAAAATGGATTTGAAGTAAAAGAGGTTCAGAAGCCCTATTTTGGTGGCTTTAGGGATTTTTGCTCCAAAGGATGATCTAACAATGGCTTTTCTTCTTCAAGGCTTAACAAACAGCCCTAACTCTTCTTTAATAGTGGAGTATAAGAGATCAAAGTGAGAAATGGTGAGGAATTGAAATTTCAATCGGTTATTTTTGTAGGTCTTGATGAGTATAATAAGTTTAGTAAAGGGGGTTTGAAGTTTTACCAAGTGTAGGTTAGGTGTTTGGAGGTTTAAAATCAAGTTTTCAAGCTCTTTGAAGGAAAAAAATGGAGGTTGGCTAGTTTCCCCCCTAACTGGCCGAGATGTGCTTAAGTGATAAGTTTGGTAGCTTTTTAATGATATTATATTAGGTTGTAAGAATTGTTTAATATAAAGTCTATATTCTTTCTAAAAGAAAACAAGATGAATGACTAGGATTTGATCTTGTAATTCAAGATTAAATCCTAGCCTTACACTTTGCTCTAAGGGATAAACATTATACTATCTTTAAATGTTAGAAATTCCACACCGAAATTTTATGAACGGGTAAAACATACGGGTAAATGGATATTGCCGAAAAATTAATTCCAGGTATAAAATCCTCATTTCTAACTATTTCTAATCTTAACCCTATCTTTTCTTAGTTCAGGGCATCTCATCTCGTATCAGGGTTTCAAATGTCTTGATAGGCCACAGGGTCCGATAAGTCACCATTTACTATTTTTCATACATCTATTGGATCGTCCTCATCATCGCTAAAACTACTAGATTTTTTAAATTATCATTAATAAAGTTCAAATTAATTTTTAAATATTTTTCGGGTGTTACAAATGTAGGCAAGATTGGCCAAACCAAGTATAAAACTCTTGTGCAGAATTTCTTAGCCCTTATCTCTCTTATTTTACTGCATAGTACGTGTATCTTGTCTTTTCTGAATTTAAGGCTATATGTGTTTTTATTACCTTTGTGATAATTCAGAAAGTTACTTTCTAACATCTCTAATACTATTTCCACTGCACTTCAAGTTCTATACTTGATAGTTCTAGTTTAAGCTTTTTAAAAAGAAAAGGCAAGAAGGCGAAGAATGATTCAACCCCCCTTCTCATGTGCTTTTCTACCTATAAGTGGCATCGAGCTTAGGCCTCTAAGGGGTTGAGCATTTTAACAATTGTTGAGGACAAAGATCCTGAGGGATATGGCATGAACATTCACATAGTAGAAGGACACTTTGTCAATAGACGCTATTCTTTGATAGTGGGGGCTACTCATATTGGAGAGAATGTATGGAGTTGTTCGTAAAGTATACAAGTCTTGACTTGTGGGAGATCATACAAGAAGGAGACTACGTTCCAATAGAAGAAGTTCCGGAACTAATGATGCACTTTCAACCTCAAGGGAAGTCCCAGGAGTAAGTGGACAAAGCAATACAAAGTAAAGTTAAGCTGAACTCCAAAGCTAAGTACCTACTCATGTGTGTCCTGAGCAAAGCTGAATATGATAAAATCATTGCTTGTGACACGGAAAGGAGATTTGGGACAAATTGCACTTCCTGCACAAAGGAATTGATCAAGTTAAAGAGACAAAGATCAATATGATGGTCTATCAATACAAATTGTTTAAAATAACAAACAGGAAATTATTGATGATATGACCACATGGTTTATGCACATCATAAACCAACTAAAAGGTCTAGGCAAAAGATATTCTAACTCGAAAATGGTTAGAAAAATCTTAAGAAGCCTTCTTGTAAAATGGCTGCTCAAGGTCACAGCCATTACAAAAGCCAAAGACCTTTAAACTCTTGGCTTGGACGCACTCATTGGGTCACTCAAAACTGATAAGGTAGTGCTCTCTGAAATGCATGGTGAATCTATTAAGAAGAGCCAATCCATGGCCCTGAAGACATCTGATCATAAGCATAATAAAGCTAATGTATATCCCGTTTTAAATAAAAAGGGTAGAAAATTTTCGACTAAGGAAGGTGCCAGTCACCTCTGTAATTCTGGGTCCTGAATTTTGCTAAGTTTGGACCCTACACACCTTTGAGGGCTATATATTAGAGCTATTTTCTTGGGACCAAAAGTCCCGGTAATTATTCCCTAGAGGAAAATGAGTTGAAGAGAGATTTTTAACGAATTTTACGAAACCCGCAAGTACTTCATTTTTAGCTTGCAAGTTTATAAAATCGTAAGATTTTTCGAATTTGAACTAAAACCCAAAAATGAGATTTTGATTTGTTGGGATTTTGATTTTTCTAATATTTTATTTGAATCCAAATGGGGGTATTTTCCTATTTACATTTATGTTTTAAAGTTAATGGATTAACTTAAAATTAAGAAATGTAAATAAGTGAGTAGTGGGATAGTAATCCAATACATACTAGTATTGGAGCATCTGGAGCTTCTGGAGCCGGCCGGCGGTTATATGAGCCCAGCGGTTGACGGAGAGTGAAGTCGGTGTTGGAGCTTGGGAGACCGCCCAGGCGGTAAACGGAAAGTAAGTCGGTGCGCCAAAGTGGGGCGCCCAGGCGGTCATATGACCAGGCGGTGAACAACAAATATAAAAATCCCATTTCGGGGTCCAACCATTCAGACACTCCCCCATCCCCCCAAACTTCTCTCAACTTCGAACAAACACCTTTCCAACCCATTTTTCACTAATAAAACTCCATTTTCTTCTAACTCTTTCAAGTTTAACTTAGAATCTTCAATCCTCCAAGCTTAAAGGTATGTTATTTTGCTAGTTTTGCTTCATTTCCTTCAAGTTTTCCTAGCTCAAGAGTGGTCCTCCATGTCTTCTAAGGAAGAGAGGTTCTTTACCTTGTTAGAGATGGAATTTGAGTATTTAGAGGTTTTTAAAGGTTGATTTAGAGTCCTATTGCTTCCATAACAAATATTGTTGTCATTTCTATTCCCAAGAGTTCTGTTGGTGTAATTTCTCTTCAACCCTCCAGATGAGTGGGTTCGCATTTGTAGCCTCTATGTTGTTCATTATACTTATTTTCATGAAAACTATAATCCACTACTTGGCTTAGAGATTACTATATAAGGATTTGAGATTTATATTGGATTATGTAGTTTGAACGGCCATTTTTAAAGCATGAAATATATATTTGATAAAACTCACGGGACCATAGTTGTTATCCTGATATTATGCCTTGATGATACACGTAATTGATAGAGGTTTTTATGCTTATTTCAATGGATTCTGAAATGGTCTATGTATATGTATTAGATTTATAATCAGATGTGAAGTTTAGAAAAGAAATAGAACTTTGATGCAAACTTACTATTTGAAGCATGATATAGAGTTTTTGAGTTTATGACAAGTTGGATGGATTGAAAGGTGTTTTAGATATTGAACCAAATGGTTTTAGAGCCTGATTCTTCATGAGGTTCAAAAGGTTGACAGCTACATATTCTGTCTCCAGAGGGTGATCCCTTGGGCATGATTTCTGCCAAGTTATGCTAAGGTAGACTGTTAAAACCAATAGATTAAAGCTCAGTGAACTAAAAAGTTTTAAGGATTTTCAGATTGATTTATTATAGCTATAGAAACAAGGCTGCATGTTAAGGATAATCCGTTAACCTTGGTACTAAGTATGCCTAGGCCAGAGATACAGAAAACACATGTTCTTCCCTTAGCCCGTGTTCTGGGGGAAGGAATGAAGTCTAAAGGGTGGAGCCCATTGGACCCCTAGACAAGTCTAGGAGGGTGGAGCCCGATTCTTGGTACCCTTAGACTAGACGGTATCAGACTGAATATCACTCTTTCTCTAGGAGCTACTACACTATGGTTTATGTGACTGCAAACACGAAAAGTAAATTAAAGAGATTCATTTTATTGAGTTATGAAATGATAATTTGAATATATATATATATATATATATATATGTAGGTACATGTAATTATGCAAGACTTTGAATATGATTAATTTTATTATGACTCCTTTCATGCATTGTTCCTTTGGTGGCTCATGAAAGGGGTTTGAGGTGAGGGCTCACTAGTTTTGGTATCAAAACTCACCCTTCTCATTTCTCTTGTCTTTATAGATAGAACCATTGCTGCCAGTCCTCTCAGCCAATAAAGAGTCAAGACGGTAAGCTTCACCCGAGGTGAGACATGTATTCCAAGTTGTTTAGAGTGCTCCGGTACATTAGGCGGATCAGACCGTACCTCATGGTTTAAGTTTTGCATGTATAGATTGTGTTAAATTGTATTATAAGATTTTGTTACTTATAGAGATTTGAATATGAAATCAGACTTTTGAAAAAAGGGATATGAGACTAAAATTTGGAAAATGATGACTATATGTTTTAAAGACAGATGATTTGTGAAACGCCCCGATTTTTCCTGTTAGAGTACAATGATCGAAATGCCCTGAGGCCATTTTTACCGAAAATTAAGGACAGTTGCCCCGGCAACCCTAAATGGGTCAACTCGATGTTTGATGGGGATTATGCTGTTGTGAATGATTTTCGAGGTGAAAATCTCGTTCTAAACTTTCGGCTCAAAATGACCAAAATACCCTGCTCTACACGGGTAAGAGGTGCCGTTTGAGCCCGAAACTTTTCCAGGAAGTTTAGAATGATGTTTAAGAGCAATGTTTGATGTTTAGTTGGGCCCAAAAGGTCCCGGCAGTTTAGCTCAAAATTACCATTTTGCCCCTAGAATAAGAACGTGTACCAGTAAGCCTAATGACACAATTAAGCAAACCTAAGCAATATTAGGCTCTAATCGAAGATTAATTTATTTCGATAATTAATCTAGAGTCAAAATGATTTATTAAGGTTAATTAGAACCTAAGATTGCTTAGATAAACTCTAATTGTATTCTTTAAATTCAAGATTCCTAGTCATGGAATCTTGAATAGTATTTTCTCTCTCCAATTCCTTAAATTAAGGAATTGAGCCATACCTCATTTGACCAAAAGAATTATTTTAAAATTACTAATCTAGTAAGATTACCCTCCTAATCAAGTCTTGAACCACCTTAATTAACCATTTTCTCACCTAAACACTTGCTTACAAACTCCTAACCAAAACCTTAATCAAAGAAACACTAAACACATCCTTAAACCACAATTACATGAGCAAAATCCCTTCCCCCTTGCTGATGAGGGTGGCCGAAATCTGCCCCCTAAAATGGTGCCAAATTTTGATTTTTGGTTGCACTCTAAGCCCATACCTTAGGCCATACCTTGCCCATGCTTCCAACCATGCTTGCCATGCCTAAGCCCATGCTTTTGTAAGAGATATTCCTCCTCCCTTGGCCTTGAAAAACCATCAGCCATTCCCTCCCCAAATCAGCCAACATGTCTCATTTTTCTATAAATACCATGCCTTGATGAACCTTAAGCAAATGATACTTTTGCCCTTCCTTGTGCAGTGCTGTATGAAATTTTTAGTAAGTTCAACCTTAGAAAACAAGTCTAAGTGTTAACCCCTTGAGGGTAATAAAGATGCAAATACAAGTTTAAAGCCCGTAAGGGTCAAAGCATAAGATACTATGAGATAGGTGGACAAGAAAGTACGATTATGATGATAAACCTCGAGCACACATATGATGATGTGACTATGTTAGTTCCTTGAGTATGAAACTTTATGTGCCTAATTTGATTTGGTGATATGATGAAATGTTGTGTTTGAGATGCATAAGGTTTCGAAATATGAATGAAATTGAGAAATATGCTCATGTGAACTAGAAAGTTATTGCAATGAGGAAGTTCCATGAAAATGATGCGTATGACTGAAATTATGTGGCATGACTCAAATTTGAGGAAATTCGGAAGTAGTGTTATACCGCCGAATTTTCATCAAATTTGAGGGACATAAGAAAGTTTTTGAAAAAGATGATGTTTAACAGTGATATGCCGAGACGTACTTCCTACTAGGTGAGGAGAAGGTAAAACCGTGAGGGCATAGACATTAGCACCTGCAAAGCGGACAAAGTCGCTGGTCTTAACCAGTCGATGCATTTCGAAGAAGAAAAAGTCCCATGATGGGTGATCCTTAGGCCCCTTACCGGTACTCTGGGAGTCGGGATTATGATGATTATGATGAATATGATTATGTTTATGATTCGCTTATCAAGAGGATAAGTAAGAACTAGTGACGACTACTTAAGGTATGAGCTCATAGCCTAGTTTAAGGGGTGCGGTTACTACTATGATTGGTGTCACAAGTATGAGAAAAGGAAAGATGTTCAAGAGAAAGTTACATGCCACTTATATGTTGATTGATATTTGTTTGATTTACCTAAAGTCCTACCATGCATCCATGAAATATTATGTTGCATACATGCATTAAGAATCATTATAAAAGACATGGACCTTGGATAATAACCTTTGCGAAAACTTCATAATGAACCTATGCATGCTCAACCTTTTCATAATAAACCCAAGGTTCCTGGGGACGTAAACGATGACACTAGGATAGAGGATTTCCTCCTGAGATTCTTTAGCAAGATTCTCACCCCTCTCTCTGTTCTTTCCGTTACGTCTTCAGATATTGATGGCGTCGTTCGTGATTTTTGTTGACGCACCGTGGGAGCTGCACTAATTCGAGCATCAGTCCTACCACTTCGAGGGTCGTTGTGCCATACGCATTTTTGCATACGTGGGACGTCCTTTTGCTTTCCCCGTCTCCAGCTATCGCTTCGATCCGACTTCACCCTTTGGTGACGACCTGATTTTTGAGAGGACGCGACCCGTGACGGGCAGAGCGTCGCCCGTTCGGCATCTTCGCGGTGCGAGGTTACCCGAGTGCGTGCCTCGCCGAGACGTTCGGAGACGACCATCAGAGGATCCTCCTTTCTCATCCCTTCTCGGAGGGTCCCGCCCTTCCGTACCCATGGATATCGGGATGGGTAGCGAGGAGACGATGACGCAGCGGAGGTTAGCACGACGTCCGAAGATGTGCCCTCACCATGGCGGGCATGCTCGCCATCCTTCTCCTTCACGCATCCGAGGAGCTTGCCTGGATCATTGGATATGTGCCGAGAATGAGTAGGAGCGTCGTCCATAGCTCGAGGGAGGGAGAGTCTTAGCTTGGGAGTATCTTTTGGGGTTGTTCCATGTATTTGTCTTCATGTTTCTTATTTTATGTTATTGTCCTGCAAGCTCTGCCCACTAGTATGGGTAAGACTTTATATTTCTGTTATATTTGTAGTGATGTACTAAACTATGTTATCTAATGTGATGAGGAATGATGTTTATGATAGATGTGTTCTTTAATGCTTATGTTCTGTATGTTTTATTTATTCTTCCGCTTCACGATGTATATGTTACGCGCAAAGGCTCGCACTTTGTTTTATATGAATCATTTCAAAAAAAAAAATTACCTATTTTTTCCGCTAAGTATTTTGTAAATGAATTTAAAGAGAAGTAATAACTAATCATTAGTCTTGATACATCCTAGGCGTGTTGGGGTTAAATATTAGGGTGTTACAATTTGTATGTAGAAAAGATTTTATGACTTAACCAGTTTTAAAATATTACGGTGCATATAGAGGAATCCAGGTCACGAGGCTTACGTGGGAACCAAATTTCTCACATGCCGGTCACGTGCCCAGGTCGGGTCGTGAAAGCTAAAGCAATGAAAGTTGCTAAAACCTCTGATGAAGAGGAAAAATCTGATGAAGAGACTGAAGATGAGGATGGAGATGAAATCTCCATGCTTGTGACGAAGATGTCCAAAGCCTGGAAAGACGGAGTAAAAGAAAAGAGGCATCAACCTTAAGAAGGACAAGAAAGGCAAGGGAAAGGTAGAAACTGTCACTTGCTACAATTGTGGTCAAAAGGGTCACTTCAACTGAATGTCCCAAGCTCAAAAGATCACAGAAGAAGTCAAGAAGAGAGGAATGCTGACCACTTGGAGTGACTTAGAAGAAGAGAAGGAAGGATTAGAAAGCCATGATGAGCTAGAAGACGTTGCAAACTTGTGTTTCATGGCAGACTATGCTTCAATGGAAAACCTAAGGTAATAACGTCTGAACTTGACCTTTCATATAATGAATAACTTGCTTTATATGATGAGTTGCTTGAAAACTCTCAAACTCTTTCCTTTCACTATCTCAACCTAAAGAAGAATGATTAGAAGATTGTTTTAGAACTTGAAATGGCCAAATCAGATGCTGAAAATTTAAGGCTTCAGATGGAAGAAACAAAAGGAGAAAACAAAGTTTTAAATATAAAGCTCAATTGCCTTTGAAGCTTAAGTATTTGAAAAGAATAAGAAATATTAGAAAGTTATTTTAAGACTGGAGAAAACAAAGTATCTCAAATCTAACCTCGAAAAGATGGTTAGTGGTTCAAAGAATCTTGAACTAATGCTTGGAGGTCAAAGGCCATATTTTCAAAAAATAGGATTGGGATATGAAGAGGAAATGGATGAGAAAGGAAAGGCAACCTCATCAAAGAAATTCAAGAACAAAGTCTCTTGCATTTCTGTCATAAGAAGGGATACCCACCTGACAAGTGTTTTATGAGAAAAAAATCTGTCAAAAGGTTGGTAAATGGCCCTCGAAGATCTCACTCAAAAGGACCCAAGAAAGTCTAGGTACTAAAATTAAAACTGTCTTTGTTAGGTGTGTATGAGAATGCACATTGATCAGGACAACAAGTGGTACATGGACAGGTGAGCTCTCCAAACACATGTCTGGATCTAGAAGGTGGTTAAAAATCTGAAGCCAAAGAACTCTAGATTAGTCAAGTTTGTTGATAGAGGAAAGGCCGAGGTAACTAGCATAGGAAATGTTGGCAAGGATGAATCCCACCAAATTTCTGATGTTTTGGTTGTTGATAGTCTGACACATAATTTGTTGAGTATCAGCCAATTATGTGACCAAGGCTTTAATGTTTTATTTAATGCTTATGCCTACAATATTGTAAATCCACTTCCTGGACAAGTCTATTTAGCAAGAGGCATGATAATACGTATGTGTTATTCTTGGATGACCTTCTAGATCAAGATGTAAAATATCTCGTATCCTTTACGGATGATAAGTGGCTGGCATAAGAAGCTTGGACATGCTCATATGAAGCTTATTTCTGAGATATCTCATAAAGAGCTTGTTAAAGTCCTCTAAAGATCATATTTGACAAGGATTCAACTTGTGATTTCTATGAGAAAAGCAAGCGACCAAAGCTTCTTTCCACAACAAAAATGTCGTTTTAACCACTAAGCCGCTTGAACTTTTACATATGGATCTTTTTGGACCAACTAAGACTCCAGTCTTCCTGGGAAAAGCTATTGGCTTGTCATAGTGGATGATTTTTCTAGATTCACATGGGTAATCTTCCTAGCTTCTAAGGACGAGGTAGTCGAAAGATTCAAAGGTTTTGTAAAATGAGTTTGTATAGAAAAGATTATCAAATTACCTCTATAAGATCGATCATGGAGAAGAATTTGAAAATCATGTTTTTGACGAGTTTTGTGAAAAAATGTCATCTCTCATAAAGTTCTCTACACCTAGAACTCCCTAACAAAATGGGGTTACAGAGAAAGGAAGAATGGGAGCTTACAGATGGCCAGAACCATGCTTTGGAAAGCGGTTTATCAAAAGGTTTTTAGGCAAAGGTTGTAAATAACTCATGCTATATCTAAAATAGAATCTTTCTAAGGCTAATCCTTAAGATGACGGCTTATGAGCTTTGGAAGGGTAGAAAACCCAACATATCTTATGTCCATATATTTGGCTCATATTGTTTTATTCTTAGCACCAATGACAAACTCGTAAAGTTTGATCCTAAATTTGATAATGGGATTTTCCTAGGATACTCCTCGGTCTCCAAAGCTTACGGGTATACAACAAGAGAATACTATACGTTGAAGAGACCATCCATATCAAGTTCAAGGAACTCAAGAAGGACTTTGCTAATGATTTTGAAGAACTGAAAAGAACTTTAAGAAGTTGAACCTTAAGGACCCCTCAGAAAGCAAGCAAATGAAAGTGCAACGTTCAGAAAGTATGCTCCAGAACAAGGATACTTCAAAAAGATTGCTCAGGAATCCAAAGCCATTAGAAAATGATATTTCTGACAATGAAGAAGAGCAATCTGAAGATGAAAGAGATGCTAAAGAACTTCAAGGTCATATAAACTATAAGGGAGTTTTTGAACTAAAAGCGTATCTTAGAACAAAGTTCTTGGAGACATTTCCAAAAGTGTGAGAACAAGATCTTCCCTTAGAAATATGTCAAACTGTACCTTCATCTCCACCATTGAGCCTGAATGCATCGAAGAAGCTTTGAATGATCAAAGTTTGGTGGATACTATGCAAGAGGAACTTGACCAGTTCAAGAAAAGTAAACTCTAGTTCAGAAAACCCAAGGGAAAGACCATCATAAGATTGGTTGCACAAGGTTATAATCAACCGAGGGAATTGATTATGATGAAACCTTTGCACCAATAGCTAGGCTCGAAGCCATAAGAATGCTACTTGCTTTTACTACATACAAGAGATTCACTCTTTATCATATAGATGTCAAGTCTTCGTTCCTAAATGGATTCCTCTGAGTAGGTACATGTGGAACGCCTCTTAGTTTTGAGAGTGAAAAACCTTCGCA